>JAAGNO010009177.1:428-15210 GCA_033439905.1 Ceryle rudis | reverse complement strand
CTGTATTATCCTCACTGTCAGTGATGCATCCTGTGTGGATGATTACTTTCCAGGTGCATTTCTTAGCTGCTGAAAAGGTTCTTGGCCCCTTTACCCCACTGCTGTCCCCCTGGGAGATGCCTGGGAGAAAGGAGAGTTCATTTACCCAACTTCTAGAGAATATGCAGACACTACTGCAAACGTTGCTTTAACCTTGTAAATGTATATGCCATGGACTTGGGTCTTGCTTGTCTAACGTCCAGTGTATATGATAAGGCTTTTCTCTGGGAAGGAGTGGCATCAATGTGCAAAGTCACCTGAGCTCTGGTTATATCTGTAAAAAGGGACAGGGTATTGGAGAGCTCTGTTTGTCAGAGCAGGCTGCCTGAAGGTGAAAGCACCAACCTTTAAATAAAATGAAGGGGCCTTCATACTTAAAGGGACTGAAGAAAACACACTAGTTGCCTGACAGTCCTAAATGTGATGAAAATTGTCCACTGCAGGGGATATTACTGTAAATCTTTGTCTGCCTGACAGATTTACATCTACTAGCTTCCATAAAATCCACTGTTAATAGCACAACACCTATTAAGCTGAGGTGTTTCTAGGTATACTATATCATTGTATCTTACTGTAGAGTTTACGTTATTCCTAGCGTTTCAGTGCTTATACTGTGAGGTGATTCAGACTGAAAATATAGTAACTTTTTCTTGCTTTTCAAGGACAAGCTTTTATTTCTGAGAAACCATTCAGAAATGACAGGCAAAATATTTGAAAAAACAAGGCTGAAAAATGCTGTACTCCAGAATGTATGAGATTTATTGAGACATGTGTTTGGATACTTGAAGGAGGGATTAATAAGGTGCAAGCCAGATTCTCACGTTTTGTTAGTTGTTTTTCCATGTTCTTTTCTGTTGTTTTATTTTGTTTTATTTGATTTTGTTTTTAATCCCTCCTTTTGCCTGTCCAAATACCAATTGGAGAATTGTGTTGAGAAGGTTATATAGAAAACACATGATGAATATTGACAGAAAACTAATATTAGCAGTGAAGAGCTTGGAGGAAGAAGAATCCCTGCCTCAACATAAAAGTGTTAGGTGAAGTAGCTGAAAGCACATGCCACCAACCAGTGTCCTGTGTTGCAAATTGCTGAGGCTGGATACTGGAAGACCTCTGAGAGTACAAGCTCCTTCCCCTTCTCTTAGCTTTAGGATGATCAAGGGCATCTACGTTATATATCATGTGAAGAGAAGCTGTAGCATCAGTTACATATGGAACTGGTGGTCAGATTTATCCAGCTTTCACCTGAATTTAGCAGAGAAAGTAATGGAATAGAAGATAGAACCTTGCAAGAAGTAAGCTCAGTGTCCTGGAGACTGCTTCCCTGGTACTTCAGCGAGGAAACATTAGTGCTACTGAAAGAGAGATGTGCCGGTCTCTCCCTTCAGAAGTTTCTAAACTCCATGTGATATTGTGAGGTTTTGGAAAAGCTTTATTGTTTCTTTAGTACCAGACGCTTCTAGTGCAGCATTGCTTGCTAACATTACCGCTATGTTCCTAGCTTTTCCTATGAAACTAACCCTGCACCCTCTGCCACACCGTCCTACTTTCCTGAAAACAGTATTACACAAGAATGAATCAAAGATGCTCTAGTCTTTGAAGGGATAAAATATGTCACGTCTTCCCATCTGCCCCTAGCCAATGAAAACCAACAACAAAACATAAACAAGTTCCAACTATTTCACTCATAACTCAGAAATGGATAGCTTTCTACAAATTCACTTCATCTTACAAGCTAGTAAGGTACATCTAACAAGAAAAGTATTGCTGGTAAGATTTTTTACTCCCCATTTGCAAAAATATGATTTCAAAGCAGAGTAGAAACGGGCAACATTTTTTCTCTTATGCAATTTGTCCATCATAATTCTGATTGAAAGAAATTAGATCACAAAACGTTTATTATTGCTTCCTCTTTTAATTCATTTACATTCTCTTTAGGCATAGAAAGAAGAGTTGTTCTGTACCATATCAGCTGATCAGACTTTCTTCTTATTAAGCAGCATTTGCTACTCCTTGTTGATGTTGTCTGGGGTGGTTTGGCTTTTTTTTTTTGTTCTTTTTCTTGCAAACACATTTCAGTTATCCTTCCAGCAGGATCTGGAAAGAAACCCCATAAGAAAATGAGTGTGTGTTGGAGAGCAGCAACAGCAATTCTGAGAAAAGGAATTTCATAGTTAAAGAGCGTGACGGCTGTTTCCCAAGTGCATTGCTCCAACAAAAAAGTAAATGTTATGTTTTCACAAAAGCTGACATACATGGGCAACCTCTATCATAAGGTTTCACCTCCTGATTCAAAAAGAAAGCTCAGTGAGCATAAAGAGTGTGCATACAGCAATAAGAGAAGCTTAAAGGTCAGCACAAAGATGAATGCAAAATATAGCTGCAGTATTCTCACCTATGCATAAACTGGCTTCTGCACAATTTAAGATAAAAATCACATCTCAACAGTGTTATGCAACAACAGGGTGGTCTTCTGCTGGCCCCAGAGGGAAGTCTGCTGACAAAAGCAATGAAGAAATATTAACACCAAGGTGTCATGTCAGGGGAAAGATTGCCAAATTTGGGGCTGAATTGCTCACCTACCAAAGTTGCATAAATCTGCAGACAGTTAGAAAATTGGAGCATATGGAGACAGGGACACATTGCACGGTGCCAGCTAATGAAAATATACAGTATGAAATGTGCTAACATGGATGTCCCAAATACTGGAGAGATTTATATTCTCCCCTTGGGGTGTTTAATCATTCTAACAAATTGCAAGTTTAATTTGTAAGAATGACCTTGGGAAATATTTGCTCCACTCTTCTAATAAAGCTCATCTAGATACAGTAGGGGTGCGTTTTAAGATTTCTTAATTTTTTTAATCTTTTATTTATGAATTCCTCAATTCTGTGAGCTATTTCAAAGCAATTCACAAGAAGGGAATAGCAAGTTAGACAGATTTGTTTTTTAAACAGAATGTTTAAATTCACTCTTCTAGTTTCATACCTCCAGCAGAAAACTTTGGGAAGTTTGAAAATCAAAAAGCCTTGGTCATTACTAACCAAGATCATAAAGTGCAGTAGGCAACACCTCTGTTTTAGCTGGTTTTAGATGACCTGTAGTGCACAGAAATGTCAAGAAAGTCACTCATTTTAGTCCATATGAAGATGCAGCATTTGTGGGCCCTACATTTGTGAGGGATGCTACTGAGATCAGAAAAGCTGGTAGGAGAGTTCGTACAATTGCACTAGAAGTGATTAGGTTTTGAAAAATGATTAAGGAGGACTGAGTAGAGTTGTTGTAGATGGGTTGTCAGAGTGTAAGGTACTTCTAAGCTATAGAATATCATTTGCTATTTAGAATATCATAGTAAAACTATATAAACTGTCAGACCTTTTCCCTCATCTTGCTAAGCTGAGAATTCTTTTAAATTAATCAGGTGGGTTTGTAAGTGACCTCTTTGTTACAGCAGTCTGTAGTGACTTCAGAAAAATATGCACTACCCAGTAAGATACAATTTTCCATTGTATCTGACCACTGTTGGCAAAGGTTGAGAATGAGCTGCAGCTTTCTGACCCTATGGCAAATTCTTTCACCAGTAGCCTTATTAATTAGAGCTGGCTTGCTTATTTTTCAACAGACTTTTTTTCTTCCTCTCCCATTAGAGTGAAATTTAAGGTGCCTAGAGATATTCCTTCATAAAAATTTTTAAGTTTTTTGCTGGCATAAATCCAAGTTCTCCATAGCATGGAGCCATCATTAGTATTTTGTGATATCATTGATAATAATTGCACTGACATTTACAAGTCAGGAAATTGAAGGATGGGTGAAAAACAATGTGTTCAGAATAGATTAACAGTCGTTGACAAACTAGCATATAGTCTCTAGCTCCTCAGTTCAAATTGATGCTTCATTCTCTAACTCACATCTCCTCTCCATGCTCCCAATGCAGCCATTTTTGTATATGTTCCCAATTCTTCATGTCAGTTATCATGCATATTATATTCTCGGCATTATCTGGTATCTTCTCTCCTTGTGCAAGCACAAACAAAAGTCTGATTCTGTTCTGATCTTTCAGTACATTAACTTAACTCTGGATGTTTGCCTTCCCTGCGTCACATACCTGGTTACCTTTTCAATTACTTTCTTCTCTATTCACATTATTTTTCCTAAAATGTGTAATTCAAGTGTCTCCCAGAATCCTGCCTTGATCGATTCTACTTTGTGAACAGAAATCCTTCTGAAGACAGGTTAGTGCTGAGCAAAGCATGTCCCAGGAGCTCTAGAGCTAGGCTTACCTATTTGATCATGAAATATTTTTAGTCTGAGCTGCATCGCCCTTAGGGAAATGGTAAAAATACGTTAACTAGCAATTAACTGGGAAACAGGTGTCTGTAACTTCATTGCGTGACTTATCTTCCTTAATGAAAGGAAGAGGAGAAACAAGGAGAGGAAAGATGACATGTGCGTAAAGAAAAAAAGGAAAGAAGGAAATTATTTTTCTTCAGTATGTGAGGCATGCTGTCTTTTATCTCTTTGTTTATGCGGTACTGCTGTCATGAGAAAGTTTATCTTTTGAGAGAAGAAAATACAGCCTTTATGAAGTAGAAAAGTGATTTCTTTTATTTTTTTTGTTTGTATTTATAGTCATATGTAGAATATCTCAGGTCAAGTTCTTTTTCCTAGTTTATTTTTGATTTGTCCTATTTGCCTAATTTCTTTTGACTACACAGAAATAGTTTATGGCAATTAAAAGGCAAATACTATTTGTCCTTTCAGGAAGAATTGGCAGTACCAGTAAGCAGACAACACTGCAGGTAGTCCTAGTGTATTGTGCTGTCAAAGGGCTCAGCAAATCTGGGATTTAGTGCTTATGCTGAAACAGAATTCTCTGTGACCTTGAAGAGGTCATTCAGTTTCTCTGTGCTTCAGATCTCCACTTGTCAAACAGTGATAATAGTGTTTTCCTCTCCACAAGGCTGTTGTGAGGATAAATGCAGTTAAATAATGCATGATGCCTGGATGCTATTGAAGTGATGCCATAAAATGTAAACTAAATTAAACTCAGTATTAATTCTATTCACAGTTATATATGTTTAAATTGAGAGTTGCCTTGCTGGATTTATTAAGATTAATACTGCATGGCAGAAAAATCAACGCTTCCTAAACTTATTTGCCCTCAAACTCAGGTAGGGGTAAACTGCCTTGACTACATCTCCTCTATTTAACTACAGATATGATGCCGTATGTCTTGTTCCTTCATCAGCAGGGATAAATTTGCACTGTGCGGTGGAGGAAAACCAGCCTGGGCAGAGTCGGCTGCAGGGTTCTTAAGCTGCAATTCACAATGTTGGATATTACTTGTGCACATCCCAGCAGGCTACTGTTACAAGCATACAGACAGCTCACCAGTCCCACTGTTCACTAAGTGCTTTTTTTTTTTTTCCCCATTCTTTCCTCCTGCAGTAAACTATGATAGCCAGCTAAAGGGAAGCTACAGCTTGCCACAGTTTGGTGGGACTTGACCATTGTGGGCTGACATAACATTGGTATTGATAGGATAATTTACTGCTTTCAAGGAGGATTCTGTACTCGGACAAATGATTTATTTCTACTATAGAACGATTATTTGCATAGTGTAGAAAATAACAAGATTTATTTGCAGAGTTGGAATCCCCCAGGTATAATATAAATGTAATTACAAGAACATATAAAAATATTTATACCATACTATTGGGATTTTGGCACCACAAATCTTATTTCCTTGACTGTTAAAATAAAGGTTTTGGAAGAGAAATAAATCATTATTTTCTACTCTTGACTCAAGAGTAAGAGAGATGTAGGCTACTGGCCTAAAAGACGATTGATCCTCTGTCCTTTGGTATCCGTGTGTAATGGGAAATCTCAAATGATATTTGCGGACTGTTCTAGTCCCTGCAGAAGGGTGGAGAGAGGACTTTTGATGGTTTAGGATTATAGGAGAAAAGATTTCTTATCCAATATTTATGTTCAATTAATTCTCCTTTTTAAAATATTGGACTTGGGTTTTCCAAACTGAGGCTCAAAAACTGTGGAGCTCTGTTAAAAGATGTGTGGGGTTTGTTGTTATTTTGTAGTATTAATTGTCCAGACAGTAAAGTGCATGCATGGAGAGTATTTCAACATTGTCAGGTGAATTTTGGGAAAGCTTCTAGAAAGTGATGTCTGAAAACAATAGCTGTTGCAATATGACCATTTGGGAAAAATTTCATCTACTAACACATAGACCAAAATAGGAGTTGAAAGGAATTCTTTCTATAGTATGTGCTGTATGTAGCATGTGTTAGTTTCTTTTCTTCTTCACTGTATAGGTAAGGCCTTGATACAAAAGAGACACTGAAGGTTCTGTTGTCCTTGCACAGCATTGATTCAGTCAACCACAACCTCAGGTTGTCTAATTAGCTCTGATAAAATAAGAGTTAATACGACACCAGTGTTAACAGTGAATTGATTTGTATTTTAGGGCAGACTGTGTCTTTGGGAAAGCTTGGACTCACCTTGGTCAAAGTTATCACTTGTCGTTGTACATCTTCCTCCCCACAACATGAAACTTGGTTTATCTGTGGAGATTGTAAATTCTTTGAGACGGGACTTTCTTTTCAAAGTTCGTACACATTACCAGGTGTGGCTCTGATCTGCTTCGAGGTCTGACACCGTAAGCAGAATACACAGCCAGGATATTTATAAACTTTAAGTTTCCCCAAACCAGCCGGTCTGATTTCCTGTTCATGTTAGCAACTGAGGTAACAGAAATTTGGTGACCTGCTTTGAGCATGGGAACTGTGGCTAAAATAGGTGATCTTTAAAAACAAACCATAAAACAACTTAAAAAAGAACAGAAACAGATCAAAACCTGAAAAACCTCATATTGATTCAGAGATTTCCACAGAAAAACAAGCTGCTTTAAACAGTAATTTGTTGTGATTGATTGTGCATGCAGCTTGAGATTTGAGCCTTATTTCTTATCTGCATTTATCTGGTTTGAACTTAAAGCCTTGGACACTGTTCATCCTTCAGTCTTTTAGATTGAAGAAGACTGTGCAATCTGATTAGGTAATAGTAACAACAGTTACCATAATCATCTCTGCTTCTAACTTTCTCTTTGAAAAGCAAAATAAATTGGATTAACTTATCCTCATCTTTCAGTGCATGTTTCTTTTCATGGCTCTCTAAACCTCCTCCAATTTTTCATCATCCCTCTTGAAGGCTTGATGCCAATTAACCTACCATGATCCCAACTCTTGTAGAATGGTTGTATATTTAGGATCATATAGGAAGTAGCTCATGAGAACCATGAAGTGTAGACCTCAAATATGGGTAATAGTTTAGCATATAAGCGTAACTGTAAGAGACAGCATAGGTCAGTTTAGCTTTAGATAGACTGAGCAGTTGTTCTGAATCCTCCTCTATGGAAGTATCCTCCTCTGATGACTGTAGAAGTGTTTTAGTCCCTAAACTAAAGGTAGCCTTTTGGAAAGCTTTCTCTTAGTACCCAGATATTTAACCTGACATTTTGCTGTACATTCCCTCTGGCTGTGTCCCAGTTTACAGTGCAGTCTCAGTTACTGTGAATCCTGTCCTCACCTTCTCACTGTCTATTCCCAATCTTTCTCCTTTGCTAGCTTTGTTATCAGTGATCCAGAAGAAAATAAATTCTCTACTGATAAAGTTAATTAGCATTAGAACAGTCCTTGCAGGGACTTCACTGGAAACACATCTGTTTGGTGGTGTTTCTACATGCACATAGACGGTTTAGTCCTATCAGACAACTGTCAACCTGTTTCAAATGTGGTGGTTTTTTTCTGTTAATTTTTTGTTCCAGTCTAGTCAGGACTACTTGTGTCAGAATAATGTGCTGTAACCTGTTACATTGCTTTCTTTTCATATAATTTTTGCTGTGACTTCACTGAAACCAGAAGGGACTGGTAAGAGTTTGCTGCAACTCGGAAAATCACTGAGTGACTAAAAGCAGTTATAAAAGCAAGAACCTGTCTGCATGGATGGGAGCATGTGAAGAGAGAGACGGGTTTAAACTACCTCTGTTTCTATTGCTTGCTGTTTTCTGTATCTAAAACCTAAGTATTCTGGTTGATATTGTAAGGAAACCTCACTTTTGTTTAAAAATTGTGTAATTTTCTTTGGAGTGTTCACATTGGGAGTCAGTTTCTGCAGCCTCAAGACTTGCACTGTGTCAATGTCCCACCCCACATACCCTTGAGTCACTAGTCACTCTGTTCCTAATTTTCTCCCAGTGCTTTTTGTATTTTGCAAGGATGGAATTTGAGCAGATCATTTTGAAAACAAGCGACAGTATACCTGTCCAGTGACATGGCTGTTTCTGTAATAGAAGCCTCCAAACTTCTTAAGGCCAAATAAGTGCTAGTAAGATTTCTTGAATTCTTTGCATTCAAATGTATAAAGTCTGGGTCTTTTTATTTAAGCTATTTAATTGGGAATTGCTGTATTGAATGAGGTATTTTCCTTACTTGCTGATCCTTTTTCATACATTTATTCATCAATATTTGTATTTTTTACCTTGTTTACCTTGTGCACCGTTTGCTAAGTTTAAACAGAGCATTACAAAAGCAAAACCAAACAGCTCTGTTGTAAGTGGCTATAGTTGTTTGGGTTTTTTTTAATGTGAAGTAGTTTCTGAAACTATTTCTAAACAATTACACCCTGACTTTCATTAACAACAGGCTAATGCCGAATTTCCACAACTGATACCAGTTCAAGCAGAATTATGTCAATAGCACTTCTGCCCCAAGCTGGTGTAAGGCATAAAAGCCATAAAGGCAGTGAAATTCCATAAGGACTTATAGGTAATATAATCAAAAATGCTATTAATAAGTGTGTGCAGTCTATGAATGCTGAACACAATTTACTCTGGAGTGAATATTTACTTTTGTGTGCAGAGCGACTTTATCCAAAGTGGTCAGTGACTCTCACAGTTTGCAAGCCTGATGACAAAGAGGAATGCTATTTCTAGCAGTGTATGGAAAGCTTGAAGGGGGTGTAAATGTCATCCTGCCAATGGACCCTGGTTTAATAAACAAGTGTGTCTAGGTGAAGCAAAAAATGATCTGTCTATTCCCCGTAAGTTTTGTGGCAGTTAGAAAGTGTTTGATTATAATAATTCAACTGTTATATGCATATCTGAGTATTACAACCTAGCAGCAGGACTGTTTAATTTTCAGGAGTATGATTTCTCATTGCCCAGTTCTTGTTCTATATTTATGTAGATACAACAACAGAAAATTAATTGGTTGATATCACTATTTCTTACTGGTATAATGCTACATTATTATTATTATTATTATTATTATCCTCCTCCTGTTCAGCAAAATTTATCAACGATTTCCTTGTTCAAAGGATCAGTTGATTAAAGCATGTGTTTAAATCTCACTGATTTCAGAAATTTCACTGGAATCTCAACATTTGGCAAATATTCTTCTCAACAGGGGTACTTCCAGAAATCAGTTTTAAGTGTACCTTCATATTATTTGTTCATGACACAGCACAAATTATCTGCTGATATGAATGAGTGAAAATTCTTAGGTTAAACCCACTAATACCAGCAGAAAATCTGTTCTGGGATTTGCCATGAGGAACAAATATGGGTGTATGCTGGAGTTCATTTTACAAAGCTGGTCTAACATTGCTAGGCATAAATACCACAATAGGGGTAGAGATGAAATGGTGTTTGACTATGCTTGATCTTTTAAAAAAAAAAAAAAAAAAAAAAAAAAAAAAAAAAAAAAAAAAGGCTTGAGAGTAAAGAGCACAAATTGAACAAATACAGCTATCTTGATATGGTGTACTTATTGTAGCAGGCAAATTAATCACATAAATAATTTTGAGGCTTGTATGTCAAGTGGCAAATACCACTGCTCAATACCTTGTGCACAGTCAACAGATAAGACTGTTTGCTTGTAATTTTCTTCACGTATTTCCAAGGAGATGAGCAAATAATGGGGATGGTCTGCAAATGTTTCACAACATAAAAGCATACCCAAATTTACCAGAATATTTGCTGTATACTATTTGACCAGCTCTAAAAATCAATTGTATTATTATTTAAACAAAAGTGTGTTTTTTAGAAAAGATACACTCTGTCAATAAGGCAAGCATTTAGATTTTGTGTACATTCAGAATCAGATATACTGTGTAGTTATCCAGTTATGCAGCTCTGGCTGAAATATTCTTTTTTAAGTTGATTGCTTCAAACTACATGCCAGCAAGCATGTATTTTGCTTCTGGCTCATCGGCCAATAAGGTCATTGAACTATTTGCAAAATAAAGAATAAGTATAAACAGTAGTTCAGTGGTCACCATGTAATTGTAACATCAGCTGCAAATAGTCAAAAGCAAGACTTTTGCTGGATATCTTTTTAGGAGATTCACATGGATGTATTATATTAGATTTTGGCCAGTTTCCTAGAAATTTATTGTATATGTTTTAAGCCTCAGCCATCGCTGGATATGTCTGGTGCACGTATGAAAGAAAAATGCTTAATGTCTCCAGTAGCATTTAATTTTTTACTTGCACATTGTAAAATTTTATGAACCAGAGCTGTAATACAACACTGAAGTGCACAGCCCATTGGTACTGCTGTAATCATTCAATTGAGAGACCTGTATGGGCATGATTCAATAGGTAATGGACTGTATCAGTTCAGCCTGACTGTTGGGATTTTATTGCTCTACCCACTTTGGTGACAGCTGCTTATTAGTGTGCACTGTTTTAGGGAAGTCAGTATAGGAAATGAGCTCTCCAATCTTCCCCTCATTATGCTGAAAGGATCAGTATTTTCCTAGACAAGGGAGGTCTCCACCCACCCTCCTTCCTCCTCCACACTCTGTGAAGTTCCAATTCTCAGATTTGTGCAGGTTGTGTCTTCCAGACCAAGCATGTTAGAGAGCCCATCATCTTAATTTGACTAATGTTAGTAGGATTTGTGACTGTAAAGCACCATGCAATGAGTTGAGAATCTATGTCAATGGGATTTTTTTTTTTTTAAATTTCTTCTGTTGCTTTATATATCATCTTTCATCATCAGGCAACAGAATTCCTTCTGCATAGTTGAATGAATTAACATCAACAAAGGGTAAGACGGTGTCTTCATCAAAGTAATTTGCTCTTACACGCCTATATAACCATTTCTCTGCACCATGGAATATGTTAATGGATGGAGAGTCTGTCATCTCCAGGCCATCAGTTTGAATCAGGCCCCAAATGGCAAAGATCAACTGTCTTTACTCTGTTGGATGTAGAGGACACAGTGTGGAACTGAGCTGGCAAGTTCAGCCCATTGTGCGTTGAAGTGTGTTGCATGCTGCTGAAGTACATCTGTTCGGTTTGCTTCCCATATGTGTTGTCTTAATTGAGACAAAAACTTTAAAGTCTGATCCCAAACACAACTAAATCATGTGAAGGATCATTTCTTTCAGTGGACTTTAAAGCAGATGCAAGAAATGCATCCAATGTGACTAACCCCATGAGTTGTATCTATGGGGTGGCAGCATCCTGATATTAGAGAGTGCTGATGTTGATGTGATCATTTATGTTTTTCTGTCAAAGACACTAAGGCAATTCAAGTGGAAGATTATACTATACCATCGTCAAAGCTTTGCTTTCTTTTTTTTTTTTTTGAGAATAAATGCAAAAGTTTTGTCCGGGGCTATGTTTTGTTGTCTTCATTAAGAATGATATACTTACCCTTGAAACAAGACTGGTGCTACAAGCAGGGCTTTGGGTTCTTTGATCATGGCTGGTTTTATAAGACACCAAACCTGATGGTAATACATGGTGAAAACTTGTCTCGAAGGGGGAAAAGGGTTCTAGGGCAAGAACTGGCAGGACCCATTTATAAGACTTTCAGTGAGATTCAAAGGGGATGGGGTCGTAGCTGCTTTTGCACCAGTGGGGCAGGGTTCTAGTATTCATGAAGACCAGAAGGTCTCCCACCCCCCTAGAGGTTATGATCTAGTGACAATTACAGAGATGTGGTGGGACAGGTCACATGACTGGAATGTGGTCATGGGTGGCTATGTCCTTTTTAGGAAAGACAGGCCAGCAAGGCAAGGTGGTGGAGTTGCTCTTTATGTGGGAGAGCAACTAGAATGTATTGAGTTCTATTCAGGAGAGGATGAGGGGTGAGTTGAGAGTTTGTGGGTGCGAATTAAGGGGCATGCTGGCATGGGTGATACTGGTGTGGTGTCTATTACACAGGCCACCTGATGAGGACGAGGAAGTTGATGAGGCCTTCTACAGGCAGCTGATACCAGCCTCGCAATTACAGGTGAGTTTCAGAAGTTTCTGCCTACATTGAACAAACCTTAAATTGTCTTTATATGCAGGAAGGGTAAGTCAAAGGTAACAAACATCTCACAGCCATCTTTGCATTTCAAAGACTGGTCTTCCATGTCATGTGTGATGTGCTGCCATTATTACAAGAGGCAGATTAAGCAATTGTCCTAATGAAATGTGAATAAGTTAAATGCAGAAATATCAGATGCTGCTAGGACATACTCCACTAAGCAAAATATTTGTCGTATCTATTAAGCAGGATGTATGTCGATAGAGTACCTGAACAGAAGGTGCTGTATATTGTTGATCTTAGAAAATTTGGTGTAATTGCCTTTATTATTAAAATGGATGACTGCTCTATATCTGAATGCTCATTTCTCCTCCGCCTTTCTCTTTCCCAGTAGTAAATGCAACCTGATTTATAGTCTCATACAAACATTGCAAAATCACATGGCCAGCCAGGATATAATTACTATGAAGAGGTGTAAATGGTAGTAAAGGAGGAGGAAATTTGCTCTGTGGTTTTTTATTTTCCACATTCACTTCTTTCCAGATATACCAAATAACTTGAAATAGCACGGTAGGGGCTGAGGGGACTTGCAAGATTTCCACTGCCCCAACATTTTACTATGATTTAGGGAGTAAGTACATTAAATAATGCTTCATGACCAAGTTCACTGGTACCTTACAACTGTTAGTGGCTATTGTGGTGAGGTAAGGCAGCCATAAATCCGTCATCTGCAACCCTCAGAGGAACTGAGGTACCTGGCTTCTGGCCCAAAACTTACTTGGGGTCTTCAGGCTAAAGGCTGTAAAGGTCCAGAATTTCATGGGGCCTCATGTCCTGAGAGAGACCAGCTCTTTTTAAGCATAATACGCCATCCCACAGTATCCTCAAGTTACATGCTCTGCCACCCATGACTTTGTTAACAAGCATGGGATGTAAGACAGCAGTGCATGTAAAGCATCTTCAAGAACAACATGTATTTTGTAGGTATCTGGCAGTGGCTGGAGCCCCAGTTCTCTGCATCTATCAGCCAGGTAGGAAGTCATCTGTAGCAAATCAATCCCCAGGTTGACAGCAGTCAGCCAGACAACTGTCTGCTTCACATCTGTTTTGCTCAGAGATACCATTCTGTGAAGACAGTAGAGGTGGTTTTTTTCCTCCATATCTTTATTTTAAATTAGTAGAAAATGGATGTTAAGAGATGTGGTTGTCTCTCCTTTTCTGTCAGTTTTCCTAAGCTGCATTTAGTTTAACCTCAGTAGAATTTCTAAAAATACAGCTTGTCAGCGTGACTGTTGTTACTGGATGTCATTATATTAGGATGTGTCAGGCACCTCTTCCTTAGCCTCTTCATTCCTGTGCTCCTGACTTCTTTCTGGATGCCGAGTGGTACTCTACTCATGTCTCCACCTTCCCATTAGCTTTCTTTAATTCCACCTTAATGATCGTGTATTAAATCCTGCTTGAGCTAACTGGGGACTTCTGCACAAATACAGTGGTTTTAGGCACTCTGGTGGCAAGCCACGGCTGTACAGGATTTTGAGTAGAGGGAATACACAGTGTACTCCTGGAGGACTTACATCCTGCATGTACCAGACAAGAAGCTTTCTCATCATAAAAATGTGGTCATATTTCCACATAATGACTCCTAATATAACACAAATTCAACAAGCTTCTTCGAACACTTAAGAAATCTACAGGCAATTTCTTTCTCTCCAGTGCTGTTAAGAGTTCCTGGTTTGGAGATTTATGTGCATTTAGCACCACATTTCTCATGTTCTGAAGCTGACTTGTCTTTCCATGCAGCCTCTCACAGGGCAGGCACAAGCATCCCTAGGTGAGAACAAAAAATGGTGCAGGTGAAAAAGGCAGAAGGAAAAATTCTCACTCCTTGTTTTATTTGTACCTAGCAAAGCAGGAACCTCTCCCTCTTAATTCCCTCTACTGAGTTAGTCGGCAAATTATTTTTTTACTAAAGGGAAAGTTAACTAATAAAAATCAGCCATACATTATGAAGCCTGTGTCCCCTCAGGGCTTATACAGATGAAAATCTAAAGAAGGTGCTTTCTCTGTTGTAAAGAGGTTTAGCAATACTAGGACTAATGTAACCCCATCATTAGGTTGCCATTTTGCTCTTCCACTGTCAAAAAGACAGAGAAAGTGGTAGGGTATTTCCAAAGTATTATATATATATATATTTGATGTAGACATATTGGAATGTGTCCAGGGGAGGGCCACCAAAATGATCAGGGGAATGGAGCATCTCTCGTATGAAGACAGGCTGAGGGAGTTGGGACTGTTCAGCCTGGAGAAGAGAAGGCTCCAGGGGTACCTTATAGTGACCATCCAGTAGCGGAAGGGGGCGTGCATGAAGTCAGGGGAAGGTCTATTGAAAAGAGATTATA
>JAAGNO010009176.1:30539-91122 GCA_033439905.1 Ceryle rudis | reverse complement strand
AGCGGGGAGAAGCCAGGCCGAGGAAGGCCGCCCAGGGGCCGGGGAACGCGACGCCAGGGGGCAGCCTGCGGCCCGAACTCAGTCGCGGGCTCGGCCCGGGAAGGCTCGGGGCGGCTCGGGAAAGCTCGGGGAGCTTCGGGCCGGCTCGGTTCCGGACGGCTCGGCTCCGGACGTCTCGGGGCGGCTTGGGTCGGTTCGGCGCCGTTCGGCTCGGCTCGGCTCGGCTCGGCTCGGCAGTGCCGCTCTAGCCGGCCTGTGTTTTAAAGGCGTTGCTGTAACTCGTTGCGCCTTCAGAGTCTGTCGTCCCTGAGTTTCCAGTTTGGGCGAGTGCGTGAACAGAAGTTGTTGGTGCCGCCTGATCTAGTGACCCTGAGGTAGGAGCAAACTGGGGAGGAAAAGACCAGTAACAAGGTGATGCTGGTTATACGATTTGCCCCCGTTTCCATGGGTTAGGGTGCCTGGCTTTCTAGGCGGGCCCTACCTGAGGCCAGCCAGGGTTGACTGAGGTGAGGCTTCTCTGTCTGGAGAAATCAGTGACTGTATTCGGCCCCGCAGCTCCCTTTTCTTCTGGAAGAGAGGTCAATCTCCAGCCATCCCAGACGTGAAAAGCTCCATGAAGAATGCTTCTATGAAATACTCGCTTCACACCTTTAAATCAGTCCATGGTTTTGCAGCCGGCTCTGCAGTCAGTGCAGATCACGGCATGGGAATAGGTCATTCCCTGCCAGTGAGCTGCTCCCGGGTCTCACTTTGGGAAAAATGCGGATCTTTAAGCCTACCATTTTTCTCGGAACAATACAGAATCGTGGGTAGGGCTCTGTTATTGTGCTGTCTGCAGAAACAACACCTCTGAGAACCAACAGCTTCGTCTCACTGGTGTGTGCAGGTGAAGAGGTGAACACTGTCACTCAAAGGATGTGATAGAAAATTAGGGGTAATGCTGAAAGGAAAAGGGTAAAAGAAAAACTAGGTACTCCACAGTGTTTGGCATTACACGTTTGAGTGTAATGCCAGATGCATTAACCCTACATTACGTAGAAATGTCACAGCCAAAACCCCATGAAAGCCTCTAAAAGCACTAATATTTATTTGCTGACACTCTTTTGCCCTTGAACTGTTATGCTATGTCTGCGGGACTGTAATTTTTACATCTAAGAGAGAATTTCACTAAATAAGGAGAGAAAGGTAAATAAAATCCTTCCAGAGGAGCAAAGATCTCTATTAAGAAAAAATTACTATCTTGTAGTAGGGAGAGCACTTACTTAGATTCGGCATTTACAGCGTTTCTTGCTCTGACCAGCACCGCAGAAAAAGTCTTCATTTCTGAATGATGTTTGAGTCTCCTCCTCTAGAAGACTTTCAAACCCCACCTGGATCTTTTCCAGTGTGGCCTGCCCTGGGTGATCCTGCTCTGGCAGGGGACTTGGACTCAATGATCTCCAGAGGTCCCTTCCAACCCCTACCATTCTATGATTCTATGCCCAGGCTTTGCAGTCAGACAGCGATGCCATGGACATTTGTAGTTTCCTCTGGTCAGGAGGATGCTGGTGCAGGTCAGAGGTGGCACGAGTGCCCCTTCTGCAGCTCATGCTATAGCACAGAGTGGAGAGAAGAGGTAAATCTTCCTGTACTGCATGAAAACAGCACCTATCAGATCACCCATCTGTGAATTGCTTTAGGAGAAAAGTAATCATGTGACAAGTTTAAAACAGCAAAGGGAAGTTGGTCTCATTACAGTTGAGGAAGGTGTCAAAGGATGACTGTCTATGAAAATGCTTTATGATATCCCTTAGGTGTGTTTTGTCTGCTCTTTACTGTATTCAGTAACAGTGTGTAGAGGATACAGATTTAAAAGTAGTTCTCAAATGTACAGCCTCTCATGGTTTCTGCAATTGGGAAACTAAAATCCTGTAAAGTATTCAAAGACACATTATTCAACAAGGATAGAGAAGCCTATTCCTAATATCTTTTGTGAAAATTTAGATCCAGATTAGGGATAGGAGCAGGAAGATTTGAGGATGAACATAAAGGCTGTGGCTTAACATGAATAAAGTGTAATTCTAAAGTGGTATTCCCACAAGATTTTGCTCTTAAATGTTACAAGTCTTGAGAGGCTAGGAGGTCCAGGAGGACATACTTATGTTTCTACTGAAAAAGATACTTTCCTATTTTGGATACAACCTAGAATTTAAGTCCTAGGAATGAATTTGGATGCAAAATCCCTTAATATTTGTTGTTAGAGTTTCCTAAGTGCCCGTGTGATTTATTAGTAGCTATTTAGATTATAACACCTCATACATTTTCCATGACGTCTAAAGAGCTAAATTTCCCAATAGCTTAAATTATTTTCTGTTCCAAGCACAGGTAAAAGATTTTTTTTTTCCTGTTGCCTGTCATTAGCTTCTATACATAGCTGTGCTAACTAGGAGTAAGTAAAGTTTGCGGTTGGTACTTCTGTTGCAGGTTCTTTTGTGACTTGGAAGTGTTGTATGGTGTTTGAATATTAAGGCTTAATCATAAGATGTTCAGGCAAACAAGAAGATGAAACAAACAAATAAATAAATAAAAAATCAGTATCAAAATAATTCAGTGTCACCACCAGCATAGGGTGCTGGTGAGATGAACAGCAGTATCCCCTGATCATGACTACAGGGACTTGGCAAAGAAAGTACAATTCTGATATTCTAGAGGCCAACCCAGCAGCCAGATGGAAAGGCAGGGAGGAGGTCTGTAAACTCTTAGATGACAAAGCTGTCTTGTCACAACCATCCTCACAGTGTTTTCTAAAAATGAAAGACTGGACATAGCTAAATAGCATGAAAAGCTATAAAGTCTCAAACTGGGACTCTCCTAAGTGCTCACATGCAGCAGTTCAGCCATGGTAGTTACTGGCTATGCCCATGGAATTCAGTGGGATGCTTAGAGCTGAAACCATGGAAGGAAGGTCCAGGTAATATCTGAAAATATTCACTCCAATCATAGAACCTGGATGTAACACAAAATTGTGTGATTAATCTTGGATAAAGACAGTTATGTAAACTATAGCACTTGCAGGTCTTTTCAGTAACAGAACAAGGAGGAAGTTCCCTCTCAGACTGCAGGGCAAGGTTTTCTTCTAGTGATCTGTTCCTCCCTCGGGGTGGTTTTCACTAATTCTGATTGGTTTTGTCTATTCAGTCTGAAGAATTTTTTCCAGTTCTCACAGAGTTTATTGTAATTTGCTATAGAAGGGAATAGAGATTTACCAGGTATTTGATCGCCGAGTTTAGATGGAAGATAGAGAAAGCTGTAGCTTAGATGGGTGAAGTTTTCCTGAGAAGTCTGTGGAAGGAACATACTCTGGGCAGGGAGTTCCTGTAGGTACACGATGAGAAAATGGCATACTTCTCTTAGTACCTCTGGCTCGTATCAGTCTTTTTGCATGGGAAAAAGAAATTGTATAGATTTTGGTAAACTTATTTTGTTTTACAACTTTTTGCAAGTGGGAGGAATATTCTGAAGAATGAATTTTATGAGAAGTGAACAAAGCATGCCTTGAGGAGCGCAGTACCTTGTCCACATGCTTTTGTAGGCATGAGACTGTTGAGTCACAAGGGCCCAGAAAACTATCTCACCTTCTCAAGAATAGCAAACCTTACCTGTCACTTAGAGAATCAGTAAGTAGGTCACCTACTGTACTCTCCTACACCTACTGTAAGTGCTTGGTAATGAGCAGTTACGTTTTTGGGACAAGTTCTGTGACGGTGGCAGGTTAGCAATGCCCTTCTCTGTATGGCCACCCTGGTGCTGCGAAGCTTGTGAGCTAGTGGGATGTAGCGCTTGCAGTGCCACCTCTACACGGCAGTTTTGCCTCTCCTCTCTCATCTTTCCATTTTGTTACTGCTGGTGTTTTCAGTGGGCCAAGGAAGCAAATACACAGGTACTTCCCATCAGGCTCCCTCCTGGTGGGCTGGAGAGAATCAGGTTATGTACGTATGCTGGGATTTGGGAAGCTGGGAGGTATGTGCAGGCTACGTGCCTTCCCAGTCTCCTCGCATGGGTAGCTGGCATACCTTCCTGAGGCAAGAGAATTTACAGCTGAAAGACTAAATAAAATGTGAAGATCTGCCATGTAGTTGGCACTTGTGGGATTCTGGCTTCTTAGTGTCTCTCTGATCCCTTGGACCTGAATATTTCCTTTGTAGCCCTAAAACGGGCTTCGGCTGGGACAAAGAGAGAAGTCAACTAGCTTCTGCTTTTGCTTGTGGGTAGTGCTAGGGTTGGCATAATGCACTCGTTTGCTTAGAAGTATAGACTTATTGCTGCATTTGAATTCAGAAAACGTACCCACTTGTGAACCCTTTTTCCTCTCACTGGAACTGAAAGAACAGGACCAACTGAAGTAAAGTTTAATTTGACTAAAATAGGGAAAATATATATTATTTATTCATTAGCTTAAACGGTGAATAACATCACAGCACTAAAAGTGTGAATGACAGAAATAACCCAGTGATTCCCATTTAGAGCCACAAAATCTTGATGAAGGAAGAAAGGCTAGCTTTATGCGACACTGATGTAGGCAGATAATTCCAAACAGTTGGTGTGTATTATCTAAAATAGTGCTGTAGACTTAAATTTTCAAATATCCCTGGGTGACTTGAATATAATGCTATGGATCTGAAATAAAAAATCTTCCTTTAATGGATTTAAAACACAGCATTGAAGACTTGGAAAAAAAAAAATTCATGATCTTGACAGACATAATGTGAGCTCTTTTAGTCTTAGAGGTAAGTATTAATAATGCAACCGAATGAATGTCTTCCTGGAACTTTTTTTTTTTTTTTTGGTAATTTATATATAAAAGAGAAATTCTGCAATCTTCTTGTGTCTTCAGTATCTTTGATTTCCTAAATAAAAAACATAATTATAATCCCGAAGACCTCTTCTGTTTCTCTTAAGAGTTTTTATATGTAGTTTAATTGACTGTAAATGCAGGATCTTAATGTTTAACCTAAAGGTAGAGGTTAACTGAAAAAAAGACCTTTTTCAAAAATGTGAGTTATTTTAGAGCGTGAGTTGTTTCAAACATGAGTATCGGTTGAACTGATTCAATAACGGAGTGATTTTGGTTAGCTTGGTTTTGCACAGTATATCAGACAGTGTACACCATTCTCCTCATGCTTTGTTATGCACTGCAGACTCAGTGAGACATGTCCTTAATGTCAGTCCTCTCGACAGATTCATTTTTAGATCTGTATATAAACTCTTTCATTAAAAACATTGTTCTGAATATGAAAACCATGCTCTTTCTTGATCCTAACAGCCCTAAGCAGACGAGCCTTCATTGACAAGTTTTATTAAATGCAGTCTCTTCCTATATTTTAGATAGAAGAGATCTGTCCTTGTGTGCATTATTTTGAGATTCAGTAATTACTGCAATAAGTTGGAAAGCAAGGTCTGGAAATACTGGTAATAATATATGGCAAACATCCATGCATATTGCACAGTGACTTTATAATGGCGGGAGACATACAAATGAAGTAGAAAACAAACACACTAAGAATTGCCTCCTGGGATTTCTTGAAAGAAAAGGCAATGATAGGCAACAGAGGGTGTTTCAGCCTGTTAATGAGCAGATGTAGCAGGCAATCTTCCATAACTTGCTCTTAAATTAAATCATTATATAAGTAAAGCGTAATTTCTGATCTCTCTTTGGTGAGTTGGTAGTGAAATACGCACAAAAGAAAGCAGTCCATGCTGCACCATTTATTAAGCTTTAATGGTTATTTATGTGTATGTCAGAAATGCTGGTGAAAAGAGAATGCATGAACAGCTGTAAAGGCAAAGCAGTATTTTAGAAGTTGTGTTATTCGTTCCTGCTCATTACCTTCAGGCATATATATTGTTTGCATGCCCATTTTTGAGGACTTGATATAAGAAATTACAAGTGACATATTTTGGCAATGCCTCAATATTTTCTTCATATGAATTTTAAAAAGGTTCTCGATTTTGTCACATGTGCTTGCCAGCACTATTAGTATTTCCTCCCACTATAAGTCAAATAGTTGACTTAATTATTGGAAGTTCAAATTGCACTGTATTTTGTTTAATTTCCTTTTATATTTGGGGAGCTCAGAACAGCCAGGTATTGTGAAAACCTTTGTCTAAGTCTTAAACTTTTTATCTGCTCCAAAATGCTTCATAGCAAAGGAGCCCAAGGACTTTTAGGAACAACAAAAAAACACAATGGACCATTTCAACGGTCAGCTTAAACAATGTTGTGATTCTTTGCAAATCAAAATGCCCATATGTAGGAATTTACATTCCTATCTAACCAGGCAGCAATATTGGTATAATTTTTTAAATACTACATATTTGAGGATTAACGTCCTCCGATTTGGTTTCCTACTTTACTTTTACATTTTACAAGGACTACCGTTTGCTTTTTCGTCCAGCAAAGAGTTTGATTGCACAAACCGTGTGAGAAGAGGTTATTTACTCTTGTTAAATTGAGTACCTCCTGGATGTAGATTCTGTGAAGTAAGGAAGGTAACAACTTTACTCAGAGGTGACTCCTCAGAATGCTTGCAGTAATGTGGAGTGGTCCCGGGAGATGTGGACAATGTCTAAGTGAAACTGTCCTAGGCTTTATCTGCATATGGCTCCTGAATAATACTGTTACATTGTTAGGGTTGGGGGTTTTTTTTATGCTTTATTAACCTTTTATCATACAGTAGAGGAATAATTTTCCCAGAGTTGGAATAATATTTTCCCTTTATAGAGAAAGCTCCAGCCAAAGACCTTTGTGCTTCAGTAGATGCTGACTCCTCAACTTAGGAGAAAAATGTCAGGCAGGTGATGCAAAAGATGATACAGAAAGATTTTCAGAGGTTAGGAAGCAACCTAGCAACAGGAACGCCAGTTCATCGATAAAATGAAAAACACGTACAGGATGTTGAAAGTTAAATGCAAAATTTAAAATGAATATTTACTTCACTGGCTGAAAATGTGGTTATATGTAGGTTGCCCAAAACCACATAAAGACTCCATGATGCAGCCAGGAACGGAACCCTGCTTGGTATATTTTTCAGTCATGAATGTGACTTACCAAAACCAAGCCAGCCTTTTAAATTAGGATCTTCATGAGGAGCCACAGGTCTTCCAGCACTTACTCAAGGAATTATGTGCAAAAATATTTTAGTGTCAGTGTGCTTCTCAACTATGCCCGTGTCTGATGACAGACATATTTAACTATGTTCTCAGTGACTTTTAATCCATGAAACTGTTACAGAAGTGCATAAAGATTTTCCTTTTACGATTTTTTTATGTTTCTCGAAGAAAGGCTGCTTGTAAAATTGCATTGCAGAGGTCTATCACTATCAATTTACAATAGCTTTAATTCATTTGTGACCAAAACAAATTAAAAAATATAGAATATGTGGATGGTCATTAGAAAAAATACTCTGTGACACCAAAAAGGAAGTATTGAAATGAATTGCCTAATGCTCATACATGTGCAAGATGGAAGATAAGTTCAGAGAAACTGAGAGGGTCTCAGGAGATACTAAGCAGAAAAGTATCAATAATGCTTAAAAAACATCAGAAGAAACACCATGTTCTCAAGAACACGCTATGTTTTACACATACTAGCAATAATTAACTTCTGTGATCGTATTCCTAAATTCCAGTCTGGCTGAGCTTCAAAAAATGGGATAGGGCAGAAATTTTAAATACAGTGAAAACAAATAGAGCATCTTACTGGTTATGGCTTCTGATTTCTAAAGGGTGCATGGAAGAAAACCCAGAGACCTGTGGCTTTAAAAAGCTGTTTTCAAAAGCAGCTTAAGCTTTTAACAGGTAAGAAAAGATGCTCGCTTTCACATACTCAGACACCCGGACTCGGCACTCAGCAGAGCCCTCGTACAAGCCAACACATTAAATGTGCCATGTGCATGAAATGTACTTAGCACCATCAATGAATGATCTTTTCGTTATCTGCACATGGACAGGAGAGAGAAGAAGGATGAAATGGTGAAGCTCATATTTCATATCCTCTATAGGCATCTGTGATAAAGTAAATGTATGTTTGTAGTTTCAGCGAGGGGGACAGGATTTTGACAATTCTGCATCTAGATGATCCAGAGTTTTAGACGTGTATTTATACACTGTTAAGGTCTAAAATTTGTGTGGTTTTGAACTGATTAAAATGCACCACATACATACAAGCACACAAGTGTATATAGGTAAATTACTGCACTCCACCACTGTGGTTGCAATTACAGGATCTTACACCTACATATTGCTTCCCAGCAGTGAAGAAATGCCCAAATATGAATAAAACTGCTTCTATGCAAGGGCATTACTCTCATACTGTGTTCATTTCTAAACTGATATGGATCGGTGTATGAAATGCACAGGCATGTTCAGTATAGAGTAAGAGAAAATTCCCCCATATTTTTGCATCTAAAATGGATGAATTCTCTGTCGCTCTGGTTTTCTCCACAAAACATTCTGACATAAAGGCTAGATGGTTTGTGCATAGCAGCACAAATGCCATTATCATGTTGATTGAGGTAAAGGGCAGAAGTGTTGGTCACAGGGATACAGGAGAGAAGAAAAATCTTTTACTGCAAAACTAAAGCTTAAATCAATTTAAATGAAAAAGTCTTGTATTGTCCAGGGAGGGTGAGACTCTCACAAAATCTGAGGAGGAGCGCTGAACTTGATACTAAAAAGAGCAGCATAGGGGAAAAAGAACGTGATAGGAGAGAGAATAAATCATCACAAAAGAGAAGACCACTCTGGAGAAAAATCTAAGTAGAGCAGAAGAGAAACATGAAAAGCAAATCGACTCCTTTGTTTCACACTCGGCAAAGCCTCAGTGTGGATTGCAGTATTGGTGTCAGCTTGAAGTTAAAAAAACCCCACCCAACCAAGTCACACAGGTCGGAAACCACCTGAGCACAGCTTCAAGCCTCTTCTGCTGACATGTGTCATTGCTTTTATCTGGACCGCTGCAGCCTCCTCTTTTCTGGCCTTTCAGGACCCTTTATGGTCCATACCAAAGAGCTCCTACATTTTTCTTTCTCATACCCTTATTGCTACTCCTTTTCACTGGCTCTGGTGATTCCTTTTGTATCTACTCCTCCTGCACTGCTCCTTATCTCCCTGTTAAGCTTTTGGTGACATATGATTCTTGTGTCTACGTTTACCTTTCTCTTTCCCTTGCTTTTCAGGGTGTTCCTTTATCACCTCTTTTCCACAAACTGCGTTGGCACACTGTCCGTGTGCCAGACTTAACGCACCCTTCCTTCAGTCCGTTGTATTTTGGGTGAGTCTTGACAAGGCATTTTGCCTCCCTTTACTTCAAATTTCACAGCTGTGAAACAGTAATAATGTCATTGACTTCCTTTGTAAAATGTTTTGAAATCTACTGGTAAAAGCTATGCATAAAAGGTGAATATTATTACTATCTACATCAATAAGTACGAAGAATAAGGTGAGCTATGGATATCTCTTTCAGAGCTTTAATGTAAGATCCTGTTTGATCTTCCTCTGCCCAGCTGAGACAAAGTGTGTGCATGCTGGGTGTCAAGTGCAGACTGCAGCCTAAACTCTAACTCAGATTTATTGATAATACACAGTGTGTACATAATTTCAAGGTTATATCATTGGCTTGAAAATCTGATGTCTTGAGGAGGGATTGTAAACTGCATTTTTGGCTCCCTGCCTTGGGCATAGGTATAGGTGAGAGAGGAAGGGCTGCTGCGGGAACTTTGATCACTGGTCTGATGGATACATAGAATTACATTGTTAAGTGCCTGATACACTTTTTACTTGCTAACTGAAACATACGGTCATGGCTTTTCCAGAAATTTTCCCTCAAGAATCATTTATCTCTATGTTGAGAATGAGCATGAGCAATTTTCCCTAGAAGGTGTTGTTCAAAGCTTCTGTTTCTGAAAACAGAGGCTTAGAAAGAAAATGCCACATCAGTTTTGACTCTAGCATCTCATCAGCATTTCCAGATCTCTTTTAGCTTACCCTTCTGTGAAAGAAACAGTACATGTAAGAACAGAGCCGGCATACACTTATTTAGCCTTCATTTAAAGAGAAGGTCATATTGAAATTATTTGAGAGCATGTTTTGGTTTTACGGTTGTAAAACTCTCCCTGAGTTGTAAGCCTTACTTAGTGGAGACTTCATAAACGTTTACATTATTAAGCTCTTATTGCCAATTTCCCAGCAGTTTAATGTGTAGGAGAATAATATGATGTTTCATCGGATATTGAAGTACAGACAGTCTGAAAAGTACATGAAATACTTATGTGGAAACCTGTGTTTTCATAAATAATGACTAAGTTTTTCTGAGCCTGTCAATGTTAAGTGTTACACATTGGTATCGTGTAGGAATAGACGTGGGAAGACAATCTCTCAGGGTTATTTCCAGAACCAGATTGTAGTGTTTATGGTATGATCATAAACAATCTGTCAGTCAGTCATATGTCAATTGATATAATGATGTGTGTATATATATATTATATATATAGTTTGGGCTAATTTTCTTAAATTCATTTAATGCTGGCATTCTTACAAGAAACCATTGTGTTCAAAGCTTTTAGGGATCCTTGGTACAACTGATCGCTGGCGATCCTGATGTCTCTATTTGAACCTGCTTATTCCCACATTTTGTAACAAGCCTGTTGTTAAGAGTGGTCTAGAGTTTAAGCTTATGCTGAATGTTGCACTTGCTGGAACCTCTCGCTATCCCGAGATGGTCTCATTTCATTAGATGTTATTTCATTTCTTCTTTAGGGCTATTTTTTTTTTCCCTTCCACAATAGCCTGATAAAGTATAAAACTTAAAAGGACTGCAGACGCTATGAGATGAAAAGTAGAGTGATTCATCTTGGCACTGATCCAGTCTGTGGACTGAACAATAGATTTCGTACCTGTCACTGCTGAGTGGAGTTCCTTGTCTGTTCCTGACATGATAACAGTCAACTGCACTGCAAGCCTCCAAGTCCCCCCTGAGGGAAGCTGACTGCAAGCTCTGACTTTGGATATTTTGTTTGTAGCACCATAGAACAGCATCTGAAGCTATGTGTGCTCTAGGAAGCAAATAATTTTAAGCTACTTGAGTTTTATGACTATGTTTGCTGCTTCTATTTCCAGTGTAGCCTTTATACAGAGAAAATAATATTTCCAGACATTCTTAATGAATCCAGAGAGTGTTTAAGAAAAGGAAAGCTTGGATAGCTGCTAGCTTGGTCTGCAAAGTCCTTAGTCCTTTCCAGACCTGATCTGCGTGGCTCACATGAGCATGAACTCCCCCACCTCTTGTTGAGGCAGAGAGGGTGTTTAGGTTGCTTTTTGCTGAAGTGTTCCTGAGTTTGACAGTGAAGTAAGTAACAGTCTGTGTTGATGATGGGCAGATGTGGTTTGGTAAAAGGGCTCAGATCTGCACTTATGTGACAAGGCAGATACTAGGAAAATGACTGTGCTTTCTCATGATAGTTACCAGATTGTTGAATCCTGTCTCTGCTCTACCATTCTCTGAGGTAGCCTCTACCTACCATTGCTCTTGAGGAAGAAAGATGAAGTTTTCGCCATCTTCTGCAGCGTAGACTGGTAATCTGTTTTAATCTCAGATGTTGCAGTTCTGCTTTCTCTGAGAAGAATGACTGTGCAGTTTCTTTAAAGCGTAGTGTTCACTTAAATTAAAGCATCTTTACAACAAGTGATGACATATGTAGCTTTCTTTAGGCTTTTCCTTTAGTCATACTATTCCCTGAACCATCTTCTTTGAAAACTCTCTTAGAATCTCTCCTCTGTCAGCAAGCTGACCTCCATCATCTCTTTCTATAAGCTCTCCTTAGTTTGTTGGTCTTTGACTTCATACCCCTGCCTTTGACAAATCAAGTTGTGGAAATGGGATCCTTGATTGTGACTCATTTGCCTGTCACCTTGCAAGTATGCCCTGGATGCCTGCCATGTTGCATTCTTCTTTGCTCTTCCTACTGTTGCAACATAGTCACACAGGGGCTTGCAATTACATGCCATAGCTGGTTATTTAAGTAATTTTGTGAACTAATTGTCTGGGTTGTTCCCTGTGTGCAACAGAGTGGTCTGAGGTAGCTTTGTGTCAAGGTGCAATCCCTATGATTGTTTAGTGTCAACAATTGATCAGCTGAGGTTGTTTGTTAATGTATGTAAATAGCATTTTATTTGGTAAAAATATTTAAAGCATCATTTACTTCTACAGACAAGCAGTTCATTTTATTGACAGTAGAGAGGCATGTACCAGGATGACTGAATTTTCTAACTTTTTAAACTGAATTACTTCTTGGGAAAAGGAGAAGACTTACTCCAAAGTGGAGATAAGAAACATCATTGTCTGAACTGATACCATCTTAAGTCTAAGGGTGGAAACTGCATAGGCAGAGGTCTCCAGATTAATTTCTTCTATATCCAGTAGAGTTAATCTAAAAATAGCATTCTTTTGGATCACTGTGGTGTTGATGTTAGAAAATCACTGGGAAAGAAAAGAATTATTTTTATAAGTAGCAGGACTGAGCAGAGCAGTACCTGAGCAGAAGAGATAGAAATGTCTGTTTGCACTTGATAAGCAGTAAATCACTTTATTTGAAATATTTTCCATGCAGTAAGTCACTATTGTCTTTTTAAGGTTACTTCTTGTATATGTGGGCTCCAATCCTACTGTGCTATACACTGCCCAAATACAAGGAAGGGTAAAATCCGTCCACAAATAGTTGAAAATATGAACAAAAGGCAAACATAAAGATAAAGCAGATAGATAAGGGGAAGAGGGGAAGATGTAGGGAGTACAAATGGCTTGAGTAAGTGAATTTCAGCCTTGTGACTGGTACTTTCAAGAAATGTAGAGATCATGTTGGTAGGGAGTTTTATGAAACATTTTGATAAAATTGTTATCAAGGAGTGAATCAAAACAGTTCCTGTTAAGGAAAATACTCTCTTTGCAGCCTATTAGAATAGTCTCATTTCTTGAAGAGAGGAAATCTTGTAGCTACCATAAATACAGTTTATGTGGATAAAGCCACTCTAAAAAAAAAAAAAACAAACCAAAAGTAATCTCTGTCTAAGAAGAAAGTTCTCTCGTGGGTTAGGGAGCTCTAAGAAGGCAAAAAATAAGGCCTTGAGAAAAAGATTAATAGTTTGGTAATGTAAGGACCCATCTGGAACTTGTGAAAATTACCTGGAAAGGGAATAAATAGTACTTTGTGGTTGGTTTTGGCAAGGTGAAATTACATGGGGCTTGTTAGCTATGAGGGGATACAAAGAATGCAGAGGTCAAACGATGATCGAGCATTCGGTAATAAATGACAGGTGAGCTTCAGGGTAGACAGCTGATGGTAACTGATTCTGAAGGGACAATTGGAACTAATCATACTACCTGATAGATTCGAAATTATCTGTAACAACTCTGAGAAAAATAGTCATTGCAGGGAACAGCATAGAGAAGGCTGCAGTTCAGTGCGGTCCTGAAAGAAATTGAGGTGTTAGATTGTATTAAGACAAAGCGAGTATCGTTACAGGAATTTATAGTACACCTTTGCCTGTATTAAAGTGTTCAATCTCAGTTGTACCATCTTAAAATGCATATGAAATGATAGAAAAGTTCCTAAAGATGGCAGCTCAACCGATGAAGAAGTACCAAAACAATTCCTGGAGAAGTAAACATGAGGCTATTTTTAAGCTAGAGCTAAGGGGAGATTAATATGGGACAATATAATAGATGAATGATAGTGAGATGAGTCTTCCCAATTGTCTGCCATAAAATGAAGTGAAAGGGATGCTTCAGTTAACTTAAGTGCAGCTAAAAGGCAGCACTCAAAACAATGACTAGAGAAAACTGAACACTCTGCTGAACTGAGTGTTTTCATGCTTAACACTTTGCTGAGAGAAGGATTCCTAGATAAAGTTTTCAGAGTTGGCTGCTTCCCAGTGGCTGCTGCTTACTGGTGTGTGGCCACTCTGGGTTTTCCCCAGGCTCTTGGCACCTTGAGGTGCAGTTGGTCAGCAAAGAGCCACTACTGGCTACTCCAGGATTAGTTTCTGATCCTGTTTTTCAGGACCAGACTTAAAATTGTCCCTTGTCCAGCTGCTGAGTGGCTGAGCTCCGAGTATTCTTCTGTATGCAATGCTCTTTGTACAGGTGGCCAAAAAGCACGTGACACTGCCCAGCTTTCTGGCACCCTACCTCCAAAAAATTCAAACTACTGCTGATTTCTACCATTCTACTTCAGGCAGATATGTTGTATCGTGGGTCCCGTCATGAACCCGTTAGCATGTTAATTACTTTTCATTGTGCAAAGTGTTCTCATTATCTAGCTCGATTATCAGTGCCATCCGTTTAATTAATTCTTTATCTGGACAAGCTCTGGTCTAAGTTCCCTCCTTAATGTACCTTTGATTTTTTTGTGTAGACTTTTAAAATGGGCAGTTGGATGACAACAAAATGATCAGAATATCTAGAATTTGTCATTTACTCCCTCAAATGTGTCATCGCTTCAATTGCACAACTGCTGTAATTGCAATAATTTCTCTTTTTGGATCTTGTTTAGCCTAAAAAATGACAACTGATTTTGGATAACTGAAGCGTAACTTGGTGTTTTCTGGAGTTCATATAAAGCAACTCTGGAATTTTTACACTTTAATATAAATTTAAAAATAAATGGTAGTGAACTTTTTGTTACTTTTCTTAGATTTTCATGGGCAGAACACACATGCTTTTAATGGAAGTTTAAACAATAACATTGAGAAGCCAAGGGCGGCGGATAGGGTTGGAAGGTACTCTGAGAGACCCCTCAACCCACACAAGATGGGATTAATTATGCCGAGTCATTCCTGACTAATGCTTGTCTAATTTGTCCTTAAATACTCCTGTTTGCAATTTAAGTGTATTAGCAGAAAGGATAGTAAGAGTAACTTCTCTGTTAGTTGAAGACTGTTGTTATGTCTCCTTGAGTCTTTGCTAAGTTAAACAAACCCAGTGCTCTCAAACTTTCCTCACAGAATGTGTTTCCAAACCTTTGATCATTCTTGCTGCTCTCCGCTGTCCAGCTGACATACCTTGCTTGATGTTTGGTGTATTCAACTCCATACAGTGCTCCAGCCTCAAGCTGTAGCCTGCCAAGGGCTACTTCATGTGTTCTGTGTGTGACATCTTCATGGCACACTAGTGGGAGGGTAATTTTATTAGAAAAAATACCGACTCGCGTTCTGTTTGTAGCACTTTAGCCTCCACGTCTTTTTTTTCTAATTAATTCTTGTGTAATTAGTTGTACCCCATGTTGTATTTGTGCAACTGATGATTTCTACATAAGTACAGTATATTGCATTTGTCTTCACTGGACTGTATCTTGTTTATATCTTCAGTTTCTTTAGATAAGTTTTGAATTTTAATGCTGTCCTCCACAGTCCTCATGCATCTTTCCAGCTTAATATTATCTGCAGATTTAATTACTGTGTGTTTTATTTCATCATTCAAGTCATTCATAAAAATGCTGAAGAGCACTGAGCTCAGCTTAGGCTCTTGCAGGAGCTTTCTGCATCGTTTCCTTTTGGCAGTGAGCCAACAGTTTTGCAGACTTTTTTTTTTTTTCTAATAGCTGCACAGTAACTTCATAGATATTGTACCACCTTAGCTCATTTTTGACAATATCAGAAGAGATTGTGTAAAAAGCCTTTCTGAGGTTAATCTAAAACTAATCCTGAGTTCAGAAGCCTATTAACTTGTCCTAGAAAGAAATCAGGCTGACTTTTAGGAAGCCTGTTGTTTTACAGGAGTTTATTATTTTCTATTGTTTCATAATTGTAGAGGAGTCAGCCCAACTTCAAATATCTTGGGATTTCCTGGTACTGCCCGTTAGAGATTGGCAGTGTCTTTGCCTTTCTAAGTTGTTAGGCACTTGCTTGGCACTCTGATTTCAAAAGTCAATCACTAGTGCATCTAGATTTGAACCAAACCAGCACAAAACATTTCTGTTAATTTGTTTCCCTGGACTAACTCTTCCTACTTATTACTAATGTACTTAGCAAGTATTTTCTTGTTGCCGGTTCCGTGTGTATTTGCAGTTGTACCATGGCTTTTGTATTCTCCCTCTATGTTCCTGCGACTGCATCAAGATATTAAATAGGATGCAACTGGCTTTTCTTTCAAAGCCAAGACATTTTTTGGCTTTAATAGGATGACCTAATAGTCACTGCTAGCCAGTGATTTCTAAGCAGACCATTCACTGTTTCCTGCATTGTATCCCTTTGCATATTTTCCAGTCTATATTTGCTGGATATGGACTCCATTAAAAAAAAGGCTGTATAAGCTCTTCTCCTTTTGTGTCATTCCTACACATTCCTTCCCATTCCTGCTCAAAGAAATGAACTCCGCTGTAAGAGAGCTGATTTCTGCTGCTTATATATATATATATATTTTTAAATTTCAGATTGCCTGTTTCTTTCTGATGTGGCAAATAAAGAGCTGGTGGGTATCCTCATTGTAAAATACAGCATGTTTTGTCGCAACAGTGGCAATTAGACATGAGCTGTCAGCATATTCTGGTGTTCTACAATTAACTGTGCATTAAAAACATTAATAGGAATAATAGCTTCTATTATACACAACAGAGCTGCTTTACAATCCCTACCTATTGTACTGTGGAAATGTAGCCCCCACCTCGGGAAGGTAACAGTCAGATAATGTAGATGATTCCAGCTAAGTCTGGGAAAATCTCTGAAAACCTCACAGAAGAATTTCAAAAGAACTGGGACATTTTCTTATAACCAAAGATAGAGCAAATATTTCTGCTAATAGACTGGCCATGTATGTGGGGGGCATTCTTTCTTGTCTGTGGGTTACGTGGGTAAAAGTTCAGTGGCTTGAGTTCTGGCTCACAGAGGTAATGTCACATAGAGCAGTCAGCAACAGCCAAAGAAGGTAGCCGCTCTGAAACAGAAGTGTAAGCTTCTTTTAACATTTCTCCGTAGTGACATTTAACTGACCTGTCTGCAGCACAGAAATGGTATGACATAAAAATCAACTCTTAATGAAGACCTTCAGTAATGTTGACCCTTTCAAAAGGCCTGATTAAGCCAAACTGTGAATCCGTTTCAGATGAGTCCGGTTATTTGTTTGCATTCACTTTCTGTTGTGCTTTGGTGGCAATAATACTCATAAGCAATAATAGCTGATTTTTCTCCATGATCATTTGCATAAGAAGATGAGAAAAATAGTATTGCCCAGTGATCTGTGCATCATCATCTGTGCATCTAATCATCATTAGCCATGGAGCTTACGTTCTGAGTTGTAATACCAAGAAAAGGAATGAGAAAATACGGCTGAGCTGTGATTAGCAAATCTGAAAGATGGGGTCTGGATCCGACTGGTAAATCCCTCCCCACAAGAATGATTGAACTCATTCTCCTCCAGAGTAGAAGCTGCTCATGGTAGTAATATGGATGTCTGTGTGCTATAACTTGGACCAAGGCCATCCTTTCTCTTCCGAAAGGTCACCAAAGAGCTATTAAATAGCAGCAACTTTCAGCTTCATGTCAGAAGTAGTTTGCCAGTCACAAGGCAGTACTTCACAAAGTTTTAAATTCATCCTGTTACATCAAGAGCAATGGAATAAGCTCTGGTAGTCACACAGGACATGAACTATCCTCTTGGATAACACTTAATGCATGCTTTGTCATCCCTGAAACTCCACAGTCTAGAATAGTGCTATTACACTTAAGGAAGAATATGTACCTGGTGAATCACTCCTACTAAATCTGATTTACTTGTAGCAAAGCCTAAAACAAACAGCCCAACGCATTCACAGTCATAGGATATACAGCTTCCTTTGCTATTCTACACACAGGGTAACGGCAATGAAAATAACGGCAAAGGGTACCAAAACACCTTGAGGAAAATGACTTGTTGTAATAGTGCCTGACCTCTATCTGTTGTCCGTCCTTTATATATAGCCTGTACAATAGTGGAACCAATACACATTATCAAAAACAAAACCAATTCTGTAGCTACTGAATGATAGACGGGGTCTGTATTTTTCAGATCTATTCTCTTGCCTCTTACCACCTTTCTTTTACTACCAAAAAAAGGGCAAAAGGAAACATTTATTTGTTTGAAAATGTGTACCTTGCATTTCCCTTCTGATAACATTAAAAAAATGTTCCCGTACTATTATTTATTACTGTGCATTGTCTGCTAAGGCTATGTTTTCTATCATGGGATTCAAATTGCTTCTCGTGCCATCAGCATTTTCCTTTTTCACATTTCTTTCAAAGCAAAATAGCAAATGTATTTCTCTGCAGTAGCAACAGTGATCTGGGAAAACTTTATTTAGGGTGAAAGGGAAAATAATGGATTCAGAACAAGTCTCTACACTAAAAATCTATTTCGAACATCGACAATTGATGTAATTATAAGGCAGCATTTTGTCTGTTTTAAGTTAAGCTCGGGAAGATAGAGAAACATAGAGTGTAATGACCACAAACCTGCCTATTTGCATTGTAGAGTAAAAAATCTGAGGATATAGTAATGAGTTGAAATGAAAGCCGGTGTATTTATGGAAGACAGTGTATTTATTTTGCAGAAAAGCAGTGTGAAAGCAGTGCTCTTCTTGTAACGCTAAAACTTGGAGTGCATTTAAAACTAAACAAATACATTTCCATTCAGGTTATTGCACAGGAGACTACATAAATAAAACCCCAGATAGTGTTCTCTTAATTCACACGTACAGTTACCTTTAATGGTAATAGGACTTCCAACACGAGTAAAACCAGAAGGGTCTGGCCCATAAAAATTATTCTTGTTTGCAGTCTGACTATTTTCTAAAGGTTAGCACTAAGATTTCATTTACTGTCTTCTGAGGCAGCAGCTCTGGTTTAAGGAGATGCTTCTCATTCCCCTTCCATAGTATCTCTTCAGCTGTGCCAGCAGAAGTGTTAGTGGGCCATTTGGCTAACCAAATGGGGGGAAAAAAATACAGCCAGTACTCTGTGCTTATTCCATAATGGCAATGCAGAAGTGAGGATCTGGAGATTTCAATGAGTGTACTTCATCCAAAAATGAAAAAAAGCAGTCATTAGGGAATGACAGGTACAGAAGCAGGGCCTGGTTCTGAGTGCCAGACCTCTCCTCCAGTACAATAAATCTTCTAGTGACACAGTAGCGAAAAGAAAGGACTATTAAAGCTTATTACCAAATTTAAAAAACAGTATTAAAATGTGTATATTCCAGCATCTTCTGAACTTTAGAATGACTCTGTTTACGTAACTGTAGCATTAAAAAAATTTAGCTGTGACAGGAGCTGACAGGTTTATGTCCGCTTCAGGTTTCAATTTTTTCTCTTTCTCCAGGTGATTAGAAATGATAAGGAGTTATGTCAACAGTACAACAGGGAAGAAGGATCATAAATTACAGTGCAATTAGCTTCTTTTTCCTTTCTTCTCTGAATATTCATGCTAATGGGTACCATTCAAACTGCTCGAGTCAGAGAGAGGTACAAAGCTCTGTTCTGAAATCATTTAACTATGTGCGTAACTTTAAAGATGTGAACACTGTAAAAGCTGCAAGTGCTGAGACCATTTACACTTAATCTTTAGGATATGCTTAGGATTTTGCTGGATCAGGGCTAGAGTACTGAGCCTTTGCAAGAATGAATGCAAGCTGATCTCCTGCTTATGAGGTGGTTTAATGGAAATTTCATTTTTCCTTTCATTTAAAATTCTGTTAACAGTATATCCTCCCTAGCCCCTGGAGGAAAAACTGTATCTAGATAATGTTTCATTGTTAGTGCAGCAAATGGGCTGTAAAGTAAATGCTTTAATTAGTCTTTGAATCATTAGGTTGGGTGTAGCTAGTCAGATGGAATTGTAAGCTGGTGTATAGAGATCCTTTTATTCGATTGGGCACCATGGAAATAGAACAGTCCTTCTGCACATTTTCATAGTTTCCTTTTGCTTTTTAGTCTGCTGTGATGCAGTCTTTTGCTGCCTGATATCAAAGGGATATTTCCATACTTGCCATTTTTGACCTGAGAAGACAGGACAAGAAGACTGGTATTCCAGAAAGCACATTTAGCTTTCATCTTTGCCTTGAGGATTTCCAGTGCAGTATATGCATTCTGCTGCAGATGGTTTATACAGATTAAAAATATTATTTTTAGCCTCTGACATTATCTTTAAATGTAATTTACTTCATGGGCATGTCTTGGTGTCCAGAGAGACTTTTATGTGGGCCTTGAATAAATTTGCACTGTTACTGACAACAGTACAGGCATGCTGACATGACTTGTGCTGTCTCTGAATCTCTACAAGACACGCCGCTGTTTCACAGAGGTACTGTCTTGCTTTGAGTACCCCAGAGATCTAAGATGGCATTAGTGTGGACAGTATTGAGGTGCCTTTCAAATGGATAACAAAGAAGCAATGAATGTATAAAAAAGTGAAGCCCTGTGCAAGAGAGAATTGCAAATGGAGTTTGGATGTCTAAGGTCCCCAATGCGCAAAATATCCGAGGCCATTAGGAAGGCAAATACACTGTAGTAAGTCAAGGAAGGAAGAAAATAGGGAAACTCGAGCTGAAATTCTGCAAGTCGGTCATTCCAGGTTGGTCTGAGTGTTTTACAATGAATGCCTTGTGGCACAAAGCCACTTTGAAGCTCAAGTCTATTCTAGCGTCTCTTCCAAATAAATACTGTATTGAAACCACAGTGAAAAACACTCTCATCCAACATATTGGCTCTAGACTTGGTTAATTCTCCCCAGAAGACTTCTAGAGGCATGAGAAACTTCTTAGGAATCAGCCTGGCAAAGTATCTAGCCTTTACCAGTAGCTGTAGGCGTATCGTGTAGTTGAGGAACTCAGAAACATCTTACTGCCAAGAGATTAAATAAACAATCAAGCAAAGCATAAGTCCTTTACAGGAGAGCTGCCTTTTGGTACAATAACACTGCAGGAATTCCTTATCTTATCTATTAACATATTTGCTTGTGTTTTATCTACGCCTTGACAGTTCTCCAACAAAGCTGTGGGCAACCAGTGATAGCATAGAGTGACATTAAGAGTGATCTAATCTAATCTGCTGGGGAAACAGAGTTGGCTCAGATGCAGTGCTGATGTAGAGCAACATCAAGAGTGATCTGAGTTATTGGCACAGTCCTAGCATCAAGGTTGGCTTAATGGCAAAAATGGCCCATCTGCAGCTAGTACTGCTGAACACAGTGGAGTTGCACTCAGCTTTAGGAATGGCTAGTGTGCTGTTGCTTTCTCTGTGTACATGATGGGTGTGTGACGAGTCTATTACCATTTATCATGTAAATATACATTTAGGGACCTTATAAAGCTGCCTAAATTGTTGCTTCTGTAGACTAACTGCTCCTTGATAGTGTTGGTGGCTTAGTTAAAAGAGCTGTCTAAAATGCATGTCATTAACTTGACGGACTGCAATAGCTCCAGAGGTTTATCATACTAGTGCAGGTGTTGAACCTGAGTGTGGTAGTAATTCTAGTGGCTAGAGCAGAAGAATAGGAGGAGATTGGAAAAATCATGGTGTCTCTCACGGGTGTATTTTGAGCCTCTCTTAACCTCACTTCTCACCCTTCTTACAGAAGTATTTGAGGAGAAGAATAAATGTCAGCAAAGGCTTTTAGAATCTTGGGTTTTAGGTGCCTCAGAAAAACAAAGTATTTTACAAGCATTCAAATTCAAATGTCTCTAGGAAATAACAGTTATTAATTCTTTCAGTCAAAGTACTCAAAGCTCGTAGTTCTTGTGTGAACTGGTAGTCTACAGCCTATTTAAGTTAAAAAACCCACCAACAAACCAAACATGCAGGTCTTTATTAGGAGTTTGTTATGGGAGCACCGGAAATCTTGCCATCAAAATTGCACTTTTGCAGAAGAAAAACAGCAGCTAAATTCTCTCCTTAAAAAGATACTGTCTCTTTTTGATTAAAAAAAAAAATCTAAATAAATAAACCAACCAACCAACAACAACAAAAAAACCCAAACAAAAGTGTAAGTTTGTTATCAGAGCTTCAGCCCTTTCCAGTGCAGTTCCTTCCCATGGAGTTTGTGAATTTGCATCATCGTAGAAAAACATAACTTTGGAGGGCACCTTTGAGTGTCATCTGGTCCAGCCTTTTCCCTAGGCAGGACTAACATCAGATCAAGGATAGCCGAGGACTTTGTCCTGTCAGGTTCTGAAAAACTTCAAGGACTCAAATCTCTGCTGATTTTTTTACTAAAAAAGGAAACGCATTTTGGAGGGATCTGACTCATGCCTTTTGTGTAATGTGTTTAAAAGCTTAGGCTTTAGAGATCAGTGAGCAACTGTTGACTGAAGGAACCAAAAACCAAAACTGGCCATTCTCTATACAAGGGAGGTGCAGGGTGTCTCTGTACATCTGTACATGTTTTCTGAATAACTTTTTATTATCTAAATAGTAAAAAAGAAAAAAAAAAAATTTAAGCAAATTTTCTCTCTCTTGTGTTTCATTTCCAAGCTAAATTTTAAACCAGAGTACATTTTTATGAGTGCTATACATAAAGTTCTTGAAGTTAGAGTAAAGAATGGAAATACAGACAGAGCTTTTATTATAGTGCTGCTAAGGAGTAAATAAAGTTGCTGGAGTAAATAAAGTACCTTTAATATTTTAAGAATGGCATCCCTGAAGTATCTTATATGCTATTTCTTCTCAACTGCCTTTCTTTAGTTGGAAAAAGGAAATATAGCTCTTATAAACACATTAGCCTCTACCTCGTCATTTAGGTATGTATTTTTTTCAGAATATGATTAAGTTTAATTATATGAATTTTATATACCTAAATTAAATACCTTTTTTTTTTAAACACTAAATATAATTTAAGAAACTGTGAACTGAGTTAATTTGTATATTTTTGTAATATTGTAAGTGGACGTTTACTGCCTTAGAATAATGGCTATAATTATAAAATAATGGCACCAAAAGACTCAAATGTTCTTAGAGCTCTTTATTCCAAATGGAAAGCTTGTTTTTCAGGGTTGGCTTATGCACATGGGTGGATTCTGAAATTATTCATCAAATTATTTCAGATAATTAATGAGAATGTTGTATATTGTTCACAAGTAATTCAAACAAAAAGAGGTTATATTACTCAAGTAAATTATTGTGAGCCATTTGCCCAGCTCAATTCTGACCAAATTCTTACAATATCAGGAAAATGAATATTTGTAATAAACAGAGATCACCTTCACATTGCTCCAGCATGAGCACTCCCTCGCTGATGTGGAATATTTGCAAGAATTTTTCTGTAATTTCCCTAAATTGCTTTGTGTGCATACTGTGTTCAATGGACTTGAGTCTTAGGGAAAGTCATATGAGAGTGGAAACTGGACATCACTTGAAAACTGTAGGACAAAACATGCCTTAAAATAATTCAATATAAGGAGTAGTAAATAAGTGTAAAGTGTTATTTTAAAGGGGTTTTGAAACAGGGAACATTTTAATGAACTGTGAAGCCAAGTAAATGACTTTTTAATTAGAAGGAGAGGACAGAGATGAACGGTGTGAAAAAGAGAAATGGAACTGAAGAAGCAGAATGGATCAGGTATGAGTAAAATTACCATACTGTGAGAAGGAAGGGAGCAAACCTCATGAGTGCCACTTCTTTCAGTGCTCTGAAAAAGGCACTATTTCTTTGCTGGGAAATGTAGCCCATTATCAGTCATTGACATTTGAAGCATAACCTAGGTGGAAAAAAAAAAGTCATAAAGTAAACTCAGGCTCTATTTTCCCTCCCCTCCTCACCTCATAAGTGCAGGGACAAAAACTTCAGACTACTAAAAGATGTGTTTATCGCTTGGCTTGTTTACTATGTTAGCTAGGAAAAATCAGTGTACAGTTATATTTGGTAATTTATTTCACCAGGAAACATGCAGGCATCTGTTTTCTGCCATGTAATATTTAATGTTAAATGAGTCTCTACTCTGAGTAGAGATTCTGACCAAGAGAAACGAAGCAAGAGGGATATTAATTATTTCATACTGGCCATGATGCTTCTAATTTCAGATAACACAAATGTGCATCTCTTCTTACATCCACTTTATCTATTCATAGGACATTGATCAATTATAAAAAAACAAGGGACCCAGATGTAAGCAAGTCATCACCAAGTTTACTCCACAGCAAATGATTTTCACTACAGCTACCCACAGAATAGCCTTTTTTTTTTTTCCTTTCAGGAAATGTCTAAGTCCAAACTTGAAAAATGTAATTTTGTGCTGTGAAGTTTCCTGAAATTTGTACCTTAGCTGTTCAGTGCTTCAGCGCTTCAGTTTCCCCATAAATGAACTTTTTGGATGTTCTCCTTTTGTACTGAATTCTCTGGTTTGAGGAGGACTGATCCAGCCGTTCTGAAGAGCTCTTGGGTGGGGCACTCTGATGAAAGGGCACTTTGAACACAAGTGGTGTAGTTTTCAAGACAATCTTTTTTTGTCTTCCAGGAAACGATGACTTTTCCAGAGAAAGCAAATACCATTGTAATTTTTTTTTTTTTTTTAATGGGTTGTAATTTTTTACTCACCTGCTTAAATTGAAATTTTGTTTTCATCATCCTCTCCACTACTTTGAGGCTGTGTTGCTGGATTATGGCTGTTTTGTAGAGCTGTGGTAACCCATTTCTTGAGTGGTTTTAGGTGCAGTCTGTGTAGAATTGCACCAGTGTGAAAGTGGAACTTAACTCCTAGTGTTTTTTTTTTACATGTTGCAGGCTGTGAATGCAGCATTTCAGCCACAGCAATGTGACAAAATGCAAGCAAACCAGCATATGCATAAATGGATTACATATTCTTTTTAGTTTTTCAAGGATTTTTTTTTCAGCTTTATTCTCGCTGTGGCATTTTCTTCCCAAATAATTTCTGCTTGCTGTGTTTAAATTAGAGATGGGGAAAGGGACTGAAGTTTTCACCCACAGCTCCATAAACATTAATCGTGCTGCAGAAATACAGATGAGAGCAGGATTTGTTTTCCCTTGTGAGACCTCTAAAATGTACAGTCAAAAAACTGTTTCAACAACCAGGTTGTTCAGTAAATCCTTCCTTATATTTTGCTCTATAGAAATAAGCAGCAGTAAATGTTTTGACTTTAAACACCTTGATTGTTTAGCATGCAGAATTTTAGACATGTCAGCTTTGGTTGTTTGATTTATACCTTTGACCTATCTCTAATTGTTTTAACCTTATAATTTGCATAAATCCAATCTCTGCTGTCAGACGTGGAAGACAACAGAAATCCCCTTATGTATTGTGATTCACTAAAGAAATTAGAGGTGTGATACTGGGTGCTCTTTTTTCTTTTGACCCTTTACAGCTTCTAAGTTTTAGTTACTCTAGTGAAGTTTTCTGCTCTTGAAGGTAAAAGATGTAGAGAACAGATTACTGCGGAGTGCCACCTTGCGTTATGGAAACACTTTTGCCTCCTCTTGACGAAGGGGATTGATAACTGCCTCAACATCTGCACTGTACCTGAGCTGCCTGGCTCAGCGGGGAGGTTCAGACTGTGGTTCTCAGGAAATTCAGGTCAGAGGTGCTGGTTTGCTTCATTATATCAACGATCAAACTTGTAAACTTGGATTTGAGTCCTGTTTTGAATTCCAGAGTCCAGTTTTTTTTTAGAACTGGAGTTTTGGTTCAAGCCCATTTTCATCTGTGAGGATGTTGCTAGACTGCCATTGACACTTAGCACTGTACAAATTGGGAGATCTCCTTGAGGGGTTAATGGTCCTTTCTGGCTTTTCTCAGCTCTGTGTAGCCAGAGTGAGAGTTTTTCCTGTGTAAGTGGTGAAAAGACAGTCAATGTTTGTGGGAAGTGGCAGTTCTAAGCTTCAAAATTTATTTCTGTGGAAGAAAGTGTCTGTTTTGTGAAGGAACAAAAACACTCCCTGGGCAGTGAATGGATGAACACCTCAGCTGAGCAGAATGAAGCTGTACTGCTGCTTGCAGAGCTGGGAGGGAAAAGGCTGTCTTTCCATAGGTGATGCTGGTGTCAGGGGCATGATGGCTGATAGAAATGGTGGGACCTTACCCTCAGAGACATGAAACCATTCTCACAGAAGAGAAAGGTTTCCAGCAGGCACAGTTTCATACATAAAACTGAAAAGTTTATTTAGCTGGCATTTGCCTGGCACTTCACCTCTGTGCAAGAGGGTGGTTAGTATTTCCTTACCTCCCAGAAAGTGGTGACAGGCCTTCCTATGTAAAAAGATGGGGAACTGTTCTGATTTTACAATAACAAAGGCCATTACTATCTATTAGCTTAGATGGATTAAAAGGTTAAAACACTTTCTCATGAAAATTAATTATCCTGAGAATTCAGTTAGAAATCTTCTTTGATGTCTGGCATTTACATGCCTGTGATGAGGAATAGGTCACCTGCTATGTGCATAAACTCTCAAGGCTTACAAGAAGAGGAGTAGCAAAGTTCCCTGATAATCTACTTCTCCTCCTTAAGGATGAGCTTCTTACCAATGTGGAGGGAGTCACACCTCACTGATATGATTATCTGCAGGCTGACTAATACTGGGCAGCAATTAGAAATGGCTTGGTGGCTTTGATTAGTGATATTCTCACTGTCCTCTTTAGCTGGAGCAAGAACTCTCTGTCCTCTTTCATTCTGTTCTTGTGGTGATGCTGGGGAGAAAAATGACTCTTCCTGAGGTTTGATTACCTATTGATGTTGACAGCACTGCTTGACAAGTAGAGTTTACCTGGACAGAAGTACTTTTCTGGGTCAGTGGCAGAGAGCTTATCACTTTGTACACCTAGCACTTAGCATATTTGTTTTAGTCCTTCCTTACTCTGCCTTTGTGTCTCCATTTCAAGGGGCAGTGTGACATGCTGTTGTCAGAGTGTCTAGTGCAATTTGAGAGTCACCAAAGACATAGTAGCATCTTTATACACACATTCCTTTATGGAGAAAAGGAACTAGATTATGATGACCTATAATAATAAAAGCTTTGAAAATGAGGTCAGTGAAACATGGTTTGGAAATGACTTGCAGTGAAGATTCATAGCCTTCAAGGTATTAAATGTTAGCAGTCTGTAGTTACAGCCTTCATGATAAAGATGCTGTATGCCCATGAAGTGGCAAGGCCGTTTTCTTCTCAGCTCCCAACAGTCATGCAGCGCACTTGTTTGGTTTCAGAGTAGCCTCAAAGATGTTAAAAATCTACAGTGCAAACTTCTACAATCTGTTCACTTTCTCTACAGCCTCTACTGGCTTCAGCATAAGAGTTCGTCATGGTCACAATTCTCAGCCTCTCCACAATATCAACCTATGATTAATAGTCTTTTTTCTACTTAATTTTTTCATTGCTCCAGAAAGTCTGAATCTTTTCACTATGTATCTGCTCTGTGATCAGGCCTCATATGGAATATGTTGTCTTCATTTAGTTGGAGACCAGAATCTGAAAGATCTGTCATATCTTTAAATGTTTTACTCTGAAAAATCACTTGATATATCAGCTCAGCATTTATCACATTTGGTGCCACTTTCCATCCTTTCAGACCCTATCCAAGATGTTCACATCATTATCCTCTTCACCCCACTTTATGTTTTAAATAATGCACTCAAAAGTAAATCCGAAGATTTAAAAATCATAGAATCATAGGCTCATAGAATCATTTATGTTGGACAAGACCTATAAGATTGTCAACTCCAACCGTAGATCATCTAATCCAAACATAAATGGATCAATCAGTGGTTTCGGTTTTGTTCAGCAAGATGGGCTCAGCAATGGGACTCTGCATTCTCCTACCAGCTCTAGAAGCGAGCTCTGTGAATTCTTAGCAGTCTTGTATGCTGTATATATTTTTAATTTTTTGCTGATGTCTATGGTAGTAGACATGTTTAGGTTAAAAAAAGCCCCAGGTGAGGAATGAGTCACAGTGTGTTCTTTAGGTTAGACTGCTTTTCAAAGTTTAGACTGTGGAGAGTGAGCAATATGTTCATTTTACTTTTATCAGTCTCTTTTCATGCACTTCATGCATATTAATCTTAATTCTGTCTGTTTTCTTGACACTTTGGGATATTATATCTTTCATGACTGGCTATTTTACTTCTTAGGCCTCTTACAGACAATCTGAAGTGAAATCTTGAGGATATCTGTTTTGTAAACCTTAGATATCAACTGGTTACTCCAGTTACTCTATGTGAACAGAGTAAGTGTTGGGGTAATTCTTCTGATGGCAGTAGACTTTCAACTGTGTTTAAACTTAGGCTATTATTGCCGAAGAAATTGTTGATTCCACATAGGGCTGTTAATTGCTCAGCATTGCTTCTGTCTGCACAGAGTCTTGCCTCTCAAAGAAAATAGAAACAGAGAGCCTGGTCAGCTCTGTATTTGCAGCACTTCGCACACCTCTGCTTTTGACCTTTACGTAAATGAGGGAGCAATTCCACATCAGTGAAACCATATGTATGGAGCAGTGTAAGATACTGGATACCTCACCGACCAGTGATGCCAGAACAATGTGCAAGCAACAAAGGGGAAGGTGATTATGCAAAGCAAGAGTTACCTTTTCAAATGAATAAGTCACGGACATTTTCCTTTCATGACACTTAGGAGAACTGTCAAGCTTCTGTGAGCAATTTGGATCTGCCAGTGATATGCTTGTAGCAACAGCTAAATATAAAAGTCTTTTCCACTATCAAATACAGTCTGTAATTAACTAATTATCTCCATTCTCTTCATTTTCTTCCACTATACAGGAAGCCTGTCTGGGAGTGAGGATTTTATCAGCTGACCTGGTGTTCTTCTCACAAGTAACTAGTGAGAGAACAAGAGGGAATGGCCTCAAGCTGCACCAGGGGAGGTTTAAACTGCACATGAGGAAGAATTTTTTCACTGAAAGGGTTGTCAGGCACTGGACCAGGCTGCCCAGGGAGGTGGTTGAGTCACCATCCCTGGAGGTGTTTAAAAGCTGTATAGATGTAACGCTTGGGGATGTGGCTTAGTGGTAGACTTGGTAGAGTAGGGTTAATGGTTGGAGTCGATGATCTTAAAGGTCTTTTACAACCTAGATGATTCCATAATTCTATTCAAGCTTTGAAGATGTAACTTCGAAAAACTTCCTGATGTTCACAGTAGCAGAATAAACTGTAATTCCTTACCTGTGACTCATAACTCAGCTCTTACCACTATCTTCCTTTGGTTAAGGGCTCTGGCTTCATGCATCTCTATTATTTGTAGTTCCACTCTTTATGGATATAAGATAACAAAGTATGGTGCTACTGTGATGACCTGGGGCTTGTAAACTGAGTATCTTTGGGCCAGTGTTGCTTAACATCTCTACTTACTGTACAACTAATGAAAAGAGTTTATGCCTAAATGCATCCCTAGTGTAATTCCAATGAAGAGACTGGAGCCAGGCATGCATATACTGCTGAATGGTTTTTTCCTTTCTCTCCATTATTCAAGTCTATGAGGCCACTGCAGAAGAGGCCGAGGAGGAAATAAGAATAAAAGGTGACATTGTAACTCCACCTGTGCTATGATAGAGCAGTCCAAGTGTGCCAAAAAGCAAGCAGCACATCGTGAGGATTCCGGCTTTTATCTGAAGAATATCTCTTATTCATAAAGACGGTGAAGAGCTTTACACTTGTGGAAGTGTGAATAACACTGTTAAGTCCTTTCAGTCAGAGAGGTGAAAAGGCAGTCATTGGACTGGGAAAGGGTAATTGACTGATGGCTTTGGTGACCCTGCTACGCAGAGAGAGAAGGACCTTGTCAGTCAAAAAATTACTGTTTAGGAACCAGCACAGAAATCTAGTCATATAGCTCCCATTATTAGTTAGCTCTGTGCATTTTAACCCTTCACGCAATGCTTTAAAAATGCAAGAGACAAAGCTAATGGCAGTTTGAAGGCATTTATGCCTTTAATCAGAAACACCCCAGCTGTTAGTGTCCTTCCTTCCTTTAAAGGCACATTTAGGGACCAGCAGGAGAGAAGGAAAGGAGGGGAGACCTGAGGGAGTCTTTGGGAGCTCTGCTTCCTGCAGTGCTAATAGCACTCCATGAAGCCACCTTCATGTGTGGGGTGTGATGTGTGGCTGGAAAAGAAGGCTGAAGGTCACTGCTCCAAATTTGGCTGTTACAGTGAAATGTAAAAGGAATTGCTTAAGGCTTACAGTCGCTGGGAGCAGATTTTGGCATCATCTTCCATTTGTGGCCCTCCCTATCATAAGATTAAAGCTTTGCAGTCCAGCAGAGTTTGAGTGACCTTTACATCTCAAGGTCTGTCAGGTTTCTCTGTCTTAACATCTAAGGCTTTCCTTGCTGCTGATCCTATGTATAGAAATAGAAATTGGTCCTGATATGTAAATCCACCTGCCCCAAATCAAAGTCTGAATTTGACTTCTGGAAGACAGCGGGAGAGATCTTTTTTGTTCCTGTTCCATTGTGCAGTAGTTCAGAATACACTGGCTTGTGGATTTTGGAAAGGAAGATCTCAGTGTTTCTTATTGTCATCAAAGGGACTTAAAGAAAACAATTCACCTCAAGCAAAACTAACACATTTTACTTTTGCTTCTTCAGTAGGGGACATGAACTATTTCAACTCCTAGAACTTCACTGATGTGTTTTACCACTTTCTGATTCAACATATAAGCCTTTGGAAAAATTGCTTAAAGTATTGAGGTACCTCTGGGTTTTTTTTCCCCATTTTAAAAGGAATTTAATTTCTGTAAATTGTCAGCAGTTACTTAGAGTACCTTCGTCCTTTCCAAAGGGAGAACCAGCCTTTGCTGGATTTGATTTATCTGTGGGATGTTCCTTTATTTGTCATTGGCGAGGCAAAACTGTAGGCAGTCTGGAGGGAGGCTGTAGTGGTGCAAGCAAAGACAGGCTTTCCTGGTAAAAGATTTGTAGCTGGCCAGCTCTGCCTAAGAATCAGCAGTGGTGGCTAGAGAAAGGCAGCCCTGCGATACAGTGCAGCTGAATCAGTTTAGGACAATATGAACCTGAATTCTTTCTGATTATTCGGCTTAAATTACCGATGGCTGTCAGTAAGTGTGATTGTAGAAACACGCCAATCCCTGCCGTGGGAGTGAGCATTTACTGTGGCATGGGTAAGTGTAGAAAGTTAAACAGAGCCTTTTTTCTTGCTCTAAGACAGATTTTTGTGCTTGTTTCCAGAGATCTGACAAAGGCTCTGACCTGTGACTGAGAACATCAAGCCAGCTGACTTTTCTTTTGATTGATTTTTGATATTTACAAATGTTGTGAAACTGCAGAGGGATGTAATGAACTATATCCTATGGTTTTGTCTATCTGTATCTGAATACAAGTGCTGTATAATAAGGAAGGCATGAACTTAGATAAACAGATTTATAATGAAATAAAAAAAAAAATAAGATAAAGTTAGGATATAACAAAATAGTCTTATAGTCTTGCATCACTTGTCTTAGTCTCATAATTAGCAGCTCATCGTTTTTTGACCTTGTATAGAGTTTGCAGGAGACAGTTCCTGTGGTGCAAATAGGTCAAGACTCAGTCTGGCATCATTGATATTGATTTTTATGGGCCTGAAATCCCAAGGAGCTGATGTGTATAGAGATAATACCTTGTGCTGTTCAGTGTATAAAATATGTCATTTTTTTTCCTGAACTAGAGCTGAATAAAGACTGTTTATTTTTCACACTCCTTAAATGAGGAACACAGTAATTGACTGTGGCTATGAGGTGTACATATCCCGTTGAAACAAATTATGGGCAAAGAGTTGTATAATTCATTCACTGTTGTGAGCTAAGTTCATATAACACTGTCTCAATGACTGACTGATATTGCTGTTTAGTAGATGTGACATTTAAAAGTTTAATCATGATCTCGCAGCATTCACTGGCTCATTCTAAACTGTAGAATAAGAAATGGGGCACTTGGCATGCTTTCAGGCACCCTGCTATCTGCTGCAAAGTACTCAGGAATATTTCTAAATGCATGTATCAACCTTTTCATCTATTGATCTCAAAATGTTTTACTGAGTTAAGTAAGAATCATCATCCTTCCTATAGAAAAAAAAAACAAAACCCCACAGAAAAAAAAAGAGAGAGATGGGAATGAAGAACCTTACCCAAGACAAAATCAGACCACTTCTTCTTATCATCTGTATAGTAGGAGACCAGTGTCCAGCACTTCTATGCATTAGGAGAGTCTTTCAGGGTCTGAGCTTTCAGACTCCCTTCTGCTTACAGTGAGTCTTTAATCACTTTCAAAAATACCAATTCTGTCTTGACAGTGTTGTAGGTAGTTGCAGAGATGAAGACATTATGCCAGATGTAGTTCTTTCTCCCTATTTTCAGATTGTTTGTTTGTTTGTGAACTTGAACAGTACATCACAGGTGAAAAAAAAAAGAAAGAAAAAGTAAATTATATGATGATATTGAATTTGGTCTTATTACAGATATCAAACAAAAATATTGAACTGTTGGAGAACGGTTTTAAATTATTGAAATGTCAGTGGCATTATGCGCATGACTTAAATTACACTTCCCAATGAAGAAGAAACATGGAAATGTGTTCAAGTCTTTTATCTGTCTTCAATGAGCTGATATAAATATGAATTCATAGTTTTAACTCTGCATTTTTTCCCAATCTGTTAATAAAATGCTAGTGTTGTTGATAGATGAGAATATACTCACATACTTTTAACTTAGGTTTATCTGAGACATTATGGGGACTATTTTACATGGGCAAAAACATGCAGCCTATTGACAGGGATTTCTTTTGCTGAATTATGTGGGGGATTCTGAAAATTTTATTGTAGATTGTTCACCCTCATTTTCATCTTCTTTTTAGAATAAGGCAAGAGAAAAAAGAAGACACATAATAAAAATACATACAAAAATAAGTACAAGTATCATTTGGACTCTTACTTGATGTTCCTCTCAGGAGTGAAATAGGGTTTGCTTTTATGTCCCCTTCAAATGTAAGCACTGTTTTGGATAGCTGGGGAGGAAATGCCTTCCTTGCAGTTACGATCTAATCTTTTAGGAAGGTCAGATGCTGGTGGCTGGAGAAGACTTTGCAGCCCCTACCTGGGGCATTTGATATGGTGGTTAATGTCAAATGTTTAGTTTTACCAGAACGAAGCAGCTGTATGGTCTCTGGCCTCCTTTCTTCCCAGTGCCTCTGCCTGTTGTTATTAAACTGGTTGAATGGTCTTTTTTTCAGCTGTGTTCTCTTAAAAATCATCAGTTGTACCCACCCTTGTTTTGGAGGTGGGTATATACTCAATACTAGCGTGCATGTTTTCACTCTGTGGCCCTGAGCATCAGCCTTGGTGCTGTGCTAGGGATCCTATAGCTTTGTGAAGAGCTATAGGAGCAGATCTTTGAGAGATCTGCTGATCAGCAAGCAGTGAACAGCCAATGGATCTGAGGAAAAGCGTCTTTCTCAGTGAAGGCTGAGAAAGTGAAGGGCTGTTGTGTTTCTTTGGCTTGGTCTTGAACTTGACCTGTCCCAAGTGGTTATTTGCTGGCCTTATATGGTGAATACGCTTCCCTTCCTCCAGTTTGGGTGCAAAACTGATGTTCACCTAATGGCATTTTCAGTGTACGGATTTAGTGGGGGTGCAATGGGAAGTGGAAAGACAGGAGACAAAAAGAAAATCACGGTACTGAGAGCCTCCAGACCTGTTTTTAGGACTTGCTGTTCACAATATGTGCTGGTAGTCATTGTGTGTGATTACCTATCACGGTCACAGTATGTCAAACAAAGCAAAGAAATATTTCCCATTTTATACACATGAGGAACTGAGAGGAAATGCAGACATCAAAGAGAGCCTACAGTTGAACCAGGAGTTCAACATCATTCAGGGAAAAAGAGCCTTTATTCAGTGTTCTCTAAAAAGACTGTCCTCCCTCTTTTTACTGGTGCTTTTCAGTTCTTTCTAACTGGGTATTTAACCTGCTTTTCCTTTTCTGTATCATTTGCCCTTCTACTATTTTCCAGAAATCAAAAGCTTTGTTAGTAATGGTAGCCCTTGAACCCTATCAGAGAGTACCTCTGCAGTGTAAAGTCTGTCAAGTTTGACTCACTGGAGGAGTGATAGGTACTTGCATGAGGTATTAAACTTAGTACTTACACAAGAAGAGTGGAAAAAGGTAGATTGACATTCAGGAGAATTTGGCCAGTGGGCTCTTGTAAAATGGCATGATAAAACCGTATGTAGGGAATGTTTAATCCCATTTATTATGCAGAGATTAAAAGTGACTTTAGTTTGCATGTCAGAGAGATGATGGATGAAAACTTCTTGTTTATGCATTTGCTCAGTAAACTCTATTAAGATGCATGTTCCCACTGGAACAAGCTGCTTCCTTATTCCAGAAATAAGTGTATGAAAGTAAAATAAGAACAAGAAAAGAAAATATTTCCTTAGACATAGATCATGTGAGTAGATGGAGTGCAGATACGGACAAAGCTAGAGAGTGTTCCTGTCACCACTTGCTCAGGGATTGCTCCAAAGTGTGCCTGGATGTTAATTTAGGGTTAACACAGTCAGTCTCTCCAGTGGGAATATTTTTAAGGATAAACATGTTGAGATACTCCTTTGCTGTTTCTACTAGAAATCAGCTGCCGTTGGATTTTACAAAATGGCTTCTTTTTTCTTTTTTCAATAACTTTTTTTTTCTTTTGTATCAGATATTGTAGCTTCTGCTGTCCTATACATCTTCTAGCTACAGATGGTGCAAAAGCCATCAATTTCATATGTTCAGAGAGATAATGTATTAAGGCAACTGTGACATGTATACTAAAAATACTGTGTACTTGTAGGAAATACAACCTTGTATTTTTACATAACCTATTTACATGAAGTTATTGGCACCCAGAGTTTTCATACTTCTGTACCTACCCAGCAACCTGCTGTAAAGTTTCTGTGGTCACTTATTCCCTGCTTCACACCTTATTTATGCATTGCACAGTTGATGTCAAATCAGATCTGGCACTTTGTTTATGCTGCACTTATTTTGCAAAGATATGAGTGACTGACAGGACTGCAATGCAGAAAGGAATGAGACCCCTATTTCTAGTATGTATGTTCTCTTCTGGATTTTTTAAAGCAAGACAAAAACTCCTATTCCTGACTAAAGGTACAGAATTTACTAGCCAAAAAAATTAAGAAATTTTAAGAAAAAGAAATCATTATTTTAAGAAAAAATTCGTGATGCCACTTGAAGGCGAACATGCACAACCTAGAGAGATTTGCTAATAAAGCGTTACTGGGGCGGGTGGTTTCTGAATGGATGGCTAATACAGCAGAAATGTAAGATTTCTCTGAGCTAGGTGTAGGTGAAGTGCTTTCTTTGAAAGTGTGGTGCAAATGTGAAAAGGGAAAAATTATTTGTCTGAAAATATAGCAGCCAAAACAGCCAGGCTGTTTTGTCCAAGACCACAGAAGTGCATTTTCTAATGTGGGTTTTTTTTTTTTTAATCCACATTAGTCTGGAGTAATTACATATTAATGAATTTAGTAGAAGGATTTAATTTTTTGTTGTTTGAATCACAGCATACTGTCCTGTCATACACTATAGGACTTACTCATGGAGAGCTCATGACACGTATGAATACCCTTTTGTATGGGGACCAAATATCTTACAAAGTTATAATGCTGAAATGTAAAGACTAAATACTAAATATTTTTATGATAAATGTTGAACTGTACAACTAACAAACACTTGATACTGGGAAGATAATGAAAACTGTACTGCAAGTTAACTCATCTTTCTGTACTCTTCCACCACTAGTGGTAGTGGTAATCTGGATACTGAAAAATATATAGATGAATTCTTAGCTGTAATAAAAGAAAGTTTTCTTTTTGTCAATTCTTCCCTGCTCCCACTGAAAACAGCGAAGGAAGCTGCACTGGCTTCACCAGGAGTCCTTGAGTGAAGCAGAGGCAAGTCAAGATTGAAGAGCTGGAAAGACCTGTCTTCTGCCTGGTCTTGGTCCCCCATAAGTCAGGGGACTGGAGGAAGCAATGAAGTACCACTTAAAAGTGGAGCACAGTCACCAGTTTGGCCAAAGATTTAGAAACTGAGGGAGCCCATGGAGAGAGAGAGGCATCTTGCATAATACATATTCATGTTATATTATGGGGACATCCAGGTCAAACACCCCAGGATGCAGCTGCTTCTTGAGACAAGTGGCAGCACGAGGCATTGGACATACAGAAAAGTGATTATCTGTGCCGCCGAGCTGCGGGTGTGCTGCAGTTTCAAAGTGTCACACTTGCAGTGCGCGTTCAGGATGTTTCTGCATCGCTTCATCAGTGGGGCTTACCTGGCATAAGCGAAACTGTGCATCTGAAACTGAACTGGATCTCAGCATGTGTAGCCTAGCACCGCAGGGATGGGGCAAAGCCAGGTGTAGGGCTAGGATCAGGAAGGGCTATGTCAGGATGCAGGAAGAAGAAATGAGGTACATGAGCCCTACCTGTTTTGTAGCACTGTTGGCCTAGAACTAGTTCATTCAGTAGAGATCTCAGCTGTGCTCCATGCAAGTCTTAGAGACATGAAAAAAAAAAAATGTAAAATAGTACACAAATGAAGAGTTTTGTACAGTACACTAAAGAGAGTCAGGTCACGGAGCAGTTGCAAGCCTCCAGTCCACTATGGGGAACTGGAGCTGTTGACAGCAGTACAGAAAAAATATTTTTTCATTTAACTTCCATCTTTATCAAGTAGTATAGTCAAAGGGCTGTTTCAAAACTGACAAACCAACTGGGAATAGAAAAAGTAGGAAATACTGTGTCCTTCTATTCTAGGGGTAAACAGACGATATCAGTGAAATGGGGTCTACTAGTTTTAGAGTCTGAAAGACACACGAAGCATTTGATTACAGGCTGATTACCTTGGTCGAATTCAAATATAGAGCCCGGGCTGTAAAAATGACGGCAGTCTATTTTTTGTGTAGTATCATTGAAATTGATCACTTTTCATGCATGCAGCCTTGATAGACAAGTCCCAGACATCGCTGGATGTAACCTTATTGATTTTCTTGATAATCAGAAAAGAAAAAAAAATCACAGGGGAAAATGAGAGACAAGATCAACTGCAGACCTCTGACTGGCTGGTCTCTCAGTTTTACCAGTACTTACAACTTGTCTGTACATGAAAATAACCCCACATATCTGTTCTTGTCCTTCTCCTGTGCTTTTACAAATGTTGATTTTCTGAATATGTCCTTTTGCAAAAAGAGAAGAAACAGTAACGGGGGCAAGAGTTGAAAATCAAAATTTTTGTGTCTCGACTTCAGAAATCATTTGGATTTTGTCAGTAATTTAGGCAGTCATCTTCAGCCTCTTTTACATGGATTGGTATTTTTGGGACAAAACTTCATTGCTCAGAAATTCCTTGGTATTTTTGTAAAAGGAACATCAAAATTAATTATCTTTCTACCGGTTCTTCTGGGTTAGTGTGGTACTGAACTCACAGACAAGTGCATAATTCTCCTGGGCATCCAGCCCTGCCGTTACACATACAGCTAAGCAAAGGCTTCCAGGATAGGAAAGGACTTTCTAAGTAAGGCAAAAGCCAGCCTGGCATCACAGAGATGTTTATTGTCATTTTCTGTGGATTTTGAATGATGTCAGCCTATTCTCTGTGGTTATCATATCTAATAATGGAAGCAATAAGTCAGTGTAAATAGCTGCATTTCTGGATCATTCCAGGTGAAATAAACATTAGAAAAATGCTAAATAGTGTTAGCATTTAAAATGAGGTTGCCAGCTGCCTCCTCCACCTTGACACTGCTTTTACTTGGGAAATGATAGGACTGGAAACGAGTGTGCAAGGAGAAAAAAAGGGAGGACAGGGTGGAGGAAGGAAAACTTTCCTGAGCTGTTGTTTCAGCCTGGAGATATGAAGCACTGCATCCCCTAACATCAGCCACCCAAACTGAGTCTGGTCTTTCTGCAAATGCCAGAAACACATGGACAATTTCATTCTCAGCTATAGGAATTTCAGTCAGATGCAATTCCATTCATGTTCATGGTTCACAAGAAAAGGAAATCATAGCAATAATCTTTACAGTGAAAGCACTCTGTGAATTGAGGTGTTTTCTGGGACAAGTTTCATGTGCTGGGGTTCCTGGAGGACTGGAACCATGAGGCTGATGGTTCAAGTGCTGTGGAAAGGAGGATGGGAAGAATGCTAAAGCATAATGGAAAATCAGTAAACTGAACAGATGGTGCGTTGAAGTGGAAAAGGGTGAATGTTGCAGCATGAGGGCAATACAGTTCAAATGGTGGGTTGATTGTCAAAAATTGCAAGCACAACCTTAGAGTTCTTATATACTTCAAACGCTGGCAATAAGGTGCAGGTTACTTGAATCCGGAGCCTCTGTAGACTCTTCTGGAGGTGACTGGGGCAGCGGAACTACAAAGACAGCAGCTGTTTCCAGTTTTGGGAAGCAGGATTTGCTCCAGGGATTGGGTCAAATCTAGGGAGGACTCAAAGCACTGACAAAGAGCATCTTACTTTTACATTGAAGGAACTGGAAACATTAAAACTCATGACCAGTAACTGAAATGAGTGTGCTAGCTCCCTCAGAACCACAGGCAAAACATGAGCTTTCTGATGTGGTTTATGTTGTGATGCATTTTGAATATTCCCTTAAGAGATGTTCCTGCTTCAGCCACAATAAGAAGGGCTGCCCTGAGACTGTCCAGAGGTTTCTGTGCAGATGACTTGATGAGTTTTTATCATAGGTTTAAATAATGTTGGAGTGATGGAGATCTCTCAGGTTAAGTACTCTCTGTTGTGTTTTAAGGTAGTCTTTAGCTACTACAGAAAAGAGTGATAACTTAGAGTAACTCCTCCCAAGGGAGCCAGTTTAGACTCTTAAGATGTAACTGAAGACTTTTCTGGGAAAACTTTGGAAGAAATACTCTGAAGAGCAATACATTCATCACTATATTTAAATTTTACATAATCTGAGTTCTTTATGATTGTACTTCAGTTATACTATTGCCAGCACAGTTTTGTGCATTTTCTTCAGTGCTTGCCTATTTGTGTGTTCTGTAATTGGAAAGCAGGATGAGCAATGGGGAAAAAATGGTTACATTGGTGCTTTTATTGGCTTCGGTGAGAAGTTAGCCATAAGGGACTCCCCCAGTTTCCTTCCTCCCTCAAAAAAAAGTGTTTCGTAAGGGTTGGTGGAGGAGAGATGCAGACTATCCATATTTGTTGCCTGCAGTTTGAAAGCAAAGCTGAAATTTCTTGCATTGTCCACTGGAGTGGTGAAAAGAGAATGAAGACCTGGGAGGGGCTGAGTTTTCTGCACAGATGCTGAGGAATGCTGAGAAAGCGGGACAGTGGCGTGCCTGTTGCTGTCAGGGTGGAGGGCACTGAGACACGGCGTGGATGGGAAAGGAGGGAGAGGCAGACAGTGCGGGGCAGGAGAGCGGCTGTGCCCAACGTTTACATCTCAGGGTGAGAGTGCTTGGTTTGTTCCTGGTTTGCAGCCCGTGTGAAAACAAGTGAACAGCTTTAAGAAGGCTTATTCTCATACACTTAAGAAAATCCACTTTAAAATACTTTTATGATCAAAAAGTTTGTCTGAGTGGAAAATCACTGAGAGCTCTGGGTGAGAGGCAGAGGGAGGAGGTGGTCAAACTGCAGCTGCACTGGGGAACACACAGTCAGGACCACGTGCAGAAAATGACAATATAGAAATCTGAGAGGGCACCAGTGAGGGATGGTAACACCAGTCCTAAGAGGAAGTTATGGATTAATACAAGACTGACTAGACTCAGAAGTGACACAGGAGAGGCAGATAGCTGCAGGTACAGAGCTGCAGGTTACAGTTCTGGATAAAAGAAAGAGAATGAACAGATTTAACAGGAAATATAGGAGATGTGAGAAGCTGTGTCCATGAGGCAGTGTGGTGTACATCTATGGGGAGGGAAGTGGGCTCTAGGAGAGAATGACTTGGCTTTGGAGCTTCTGCATTGGCTCTGAGATTGATGGGGCTGAATTTAAAGGTTGCTGATGGAGAAAGAAACCGAGGAAGCAGTCGTAGACTATACAGTTGCATTCACAAGTACAGGGGAAAAGTGGTTAGTGTTGGTCTGCAGAGAAATAGATAAAGGGCAGTGTAAAGGAGACCAGTTTAATTTCATGCAAAGAGATGGAGAAGAGGGAGAAATGTAGCTGGGAGGAGTGCTTGGGGAAGAGAGAAAAAGCAGGGAGTTAGAACCTGATGTTCTGTATGAGGTCCCTCATGCTGGTAGAAGGATAAAAGCAAGCGGCAAAGGGACCTTCTGGGGCACCGCTGAAGTTGCCTCGGTGGGAGGTACAGAAAGAGGGAAGTGGCCATTAAAGACATGTACAGGGGAGGAAAGAGGATATATTCCTATGGGGGCAAGGACTGAAGTGAACGGACAGTACAGCTGCACTGAACAAGTGAAAACTTCTCCCAGGACGAACTTGTGCATCAGTTAACTGTCTGATGGCAATTTTTGTGGCATTGTATTAAACATTTACTCTGCTCCCCTGTATTCCTGTGATTTCTATTGAGGAACCACAATGTACATGAAAGATCTTTTACAAGTGACCAATCTGAGGACAACTAGAAACTGGTTTTGTAGTAGAAGTGCAGTTAAACTGCAAGTTGAACAAAATGCTCCAGAAACTAAAACAGTCTCTGGAGACAGGGCCAGGCTAATGGAGATGGAGCATTGCTGAGCAGCCGCTGCAGGGTGGGAAGGGCCACGCAGGCACCTGCATGCGGCTCTCCCCAGCCATCTGACGGCATTCATGCCTCACACTTCTAAGTTTCTACAGGCATAATTATTTTAAAATATATTTTTAAGCTAATGGAAAGGTTTTTAAAAATCTGTTGGGATTCGCAGGCTTTAAAGAGAGGTTTCAAAGAAAGTAATTGGCTTTGCCTTCATTCAGACATTGAAGCTCAATTTTCAGTGCAGGAGAGCATTAAAAACAGCAAAGAAAAATGGCCTAAGTACATATAGTTGTAATACATGCTGCATTTGTAGCATCCCCAACAGGATACAAAAACAATATAGCTCAGGCACTTTGCTAGCATGAAAGAGCATCATTCCTTTGGTATTAGTTTATAGCACATGGAGTCATCTCTCACTTGCAGGGAAAGTCACTGAAATAATTTATGTCACTATTAAACAGCTTCGCTGCTGATCCATTGCAGCCTCAGCACATTAACTATATTTACCATCTAAGATACAGAAAGGAATCTGTCCTATCTGACGAGGAAGCAATAAAGTTTTAGTGAAATGGATGTAAATCAAAGTTTAAGTTTGCCTAGCAAAAATACATAAAGCTATGTTTCACATCATGGTTTATGCATAGCAGTATTCTGCATATGTGAATAAAACGTGAATTTGTTGATAAATGCTATTTCCATATTGCAGATTGGTTTGGTCTGTAAATTAATCTCTGTGTACATTCAATGGTGATCTAAAGAAAAAATGCATTTTTGGGCCTATAATGTCTCCTTTGTTTTTGCAAAATGAAGTAGTACATTGAATGGTAGAAGGGGGAGAGGAAGTGGCCTAAATCTGTAAAGCATTCACTTCCTGGAACCTTCTTGGTTTCAAGTGCACAGATGGCTGCATATACCTGGATTTGTGCTTTTCTTTTCGGAGCTTGTGGGATTGAATCAAGCCATCACTTTATTACAGTCTTGCAGAGTGTCTGTATACATGACAGACTGGCCACAGGATTGGGCTTATTGCTCTAAGTTCTTTCCTGGAAGATGATTTGCAACCAGCTCTAGTGGAAGGTGTCCTTGCCCATGGCAGGGGGGTTGGAACTAGGTGATATTTAAGGTCCCTTCCAATCCAAGTCATTCTATGATTCTATAATTCTATGATTTGACCACCAAGAACCTTTGTACATGACACTTTACATGGTAACAGGGAAACATACTCCATGGTTCTGTCCTTGCTTGGTGCTCTTGAGATTCTCATTCACCGCTTGCCTTTACTCAGCCAGTAACCGAAATACTGCCTTAAAAGCTGGCAGATGGCTGTTGCTGTTGTGAGATAGGACAGATTTTTGACTGTGGCTCCTTTCTGTAATGATGAAGACCAGAAGAGTTTTGGAGGGAGCAGACTTGGTTGCTGCGTGTGCTCCAGTGTGGAGCAACAGTATTGTGAAGATGGATTGCAAAGCTGGTGAGCGAGTCCACAGAGCTCAACGTAAGTGCCATTGGGAAGGCAGCAATAAGAGGTGTCTATCTAAGGTCAAGAAATTTCTGTTTTTCCTCTAAGCAATTCTTTCATACTGTATTTGCCAACTGGGACCACATGATGTGATGACTTCTGGCCCCCTCAGGAATTAGATGGGGCATTGTTGTCAACTGTTTTAAATGTTGTGGTGTGCTGGATGGTCTTTCTCCCCATAGATGGGGAAGAAAGCTTTGGTCAAACGATTTCTAGTAACGAGAGAGAAAATCCTGTTGCAAGCAAAGGGCTTTGTTTGAAGAAGGAAGACATTTTGCTTATGTGCTGGTCCTCACATATCAATGTTAGAAACTGGGGGAAGCAGGGAGGAATACGATGTTTAGATTTAAATGTGTGGTATTTTGATGTCATCTGAGTGCGGCTCATCTGTTTCACAACTTGTCTAATTTTTCCAAGACTGCTAACTGGTGTAATAAAACCACTTTAAAATCTTGCCTTGACTTTGAGGTTGTGAAGGTAACTTGCCAAGACTGGTTTTTTTCAAGTTCTGTCGTTGGTCTTCGGGACTTACCAGTCCCTGACTACGTCCTGAGACAACTCCATGCCCTCATAGGCTCATGCTGCAGCATGCTTGCCTAGTTTCCAGTGTGGCTCTGGACTGTGAGCTGCATGGCCTGTGACACCAAGTAATTTGGCCTCATCTGGCAGGCAGGGTATCTCTCTATGCAGCCGATGGTTTTATATGGCTCAGAAAATCAGGTCAGATGATAATTTGAGCATGCTGTTACATTCTTCTTCTCCTTGTCATCATTATTATTACCATCATTATTATTGCCATCATCCTTATTACTAGCAGAACCATAGCTTATGCATCTCTCCAGCAGAAATAACCCTCAAGGTCTGTTGTACCTAGGCTTGAGTAGATGTTACAAACAAGCTTGTTTGCTTCTGTTAGTTTAAAACAGACTTTTGTGGTTACTATAATGTATCCTTTTTCTTTGTATCTTCAAGGCTTAAAAAATATCCCTGAATCTATCAGTAAAATGGGAGCTATGCTGAACGAGTCAGCTATCAGCTATCCAAACAAAAGGATGCTTCAGGAAAGATCAGTTTCTGTAGCATCTTTCATAGGGACAAAGTTACCATGCCCAGCAGGCTAGCTCAATGTGTCCAATTGCCTATTTTAACAAACGCATCTTTAGGCTTCCAGAAGTAAGGTAAGGTCATTGCTTGGATGAGTAATCTGGCACTCAGAAAGAGATGCAGTGTGATAAGTCTACTGCTCTCCAAACAGTGTGCAGAAAAAAATAATAGTAAAACTAAAAGATAACATATAAGCAATAAAAATAGCAAGTACCTCTTCCTAGGCACATCAATCCTGGCATCATCAGACCAGCCACGAGTTAGATGGTGAGGGGAAAACAGAGACAAAATGTGTCTCATTCTAGCACTGAAGATTACATGCCATCAAAAAGATAAAATTACCCGAGACCCTTCCAGATCACCTAGAAGTTGGGGTTGTGTATACGCAGCACATTGACAATCTAGCCCCATTTATCATCCTTGCAAGAAAGCAGATACTTGGTAGGTTTTGTATTTTAAACAGCCGTCGAGACGCACGAAAATAAATAAATAAGGTAACCTTAAAGTCTAAGCCCAGGAATGAAAATCTGAGCAGACTTCAGCCTTCACCATCAGCTTAGTTCTCTGGGTGTGACAGGCAATTTTCCTTTTTAATTTTCTCCAGCAGTAAGAAAGCTAATGGTTCATCTTAAAAGATATGACCTTATCCTTGTAAGATACCTGAAGCTTGGCAGAAAATAGGATGGCCACACTTTCTATGAAAGGCCGGCTTGAAGGGAAAAATCTCTTTCTTTCTTGTATCAGCAGACTGAGGAAAGGAAGGGAAGAGTTGATTCTTGTACACAGTTTTTATTCTGCTCCAGAATTGATCCCTGCGATGGTTTTTAGTGGTAGCACTTTATACATTTTTAAATTATGGACAGTCCATATGGATAGATATGACTCTATTTGGCCAGAATAAATATGGTGTAGGGCCTGATTTCTCAATAGCATACCTAGGCTCAGACTTTTCGTCCTCCTGACAGTCCCCTTGAAGCCAACAGAATGGTCAAATGAATTCATAAAAGTTATGGATTTTCTGGGTTTTAACATGGCAAGGGTTTTGATGAATTGAAAATTATAAATTGCAGCCAGAGCTATTTCAGTGAGTAATCTGACAAAATATCATTGGTACTGTGAATCTGTCATACCTGTGGTGAGAGAAAACAATGAATTCCTCTGTGTTTGTTTCTGTGGAGTTGCTGATCCAAATAGACCCACACTTAATGGGGAAATGACACGTAAAACTGTATTAATTTTGTACACACACATACACACCCCTCTCTATCATGTGTTTTTTAGAAGAGCCAGACCTTTCCCCACTAGTCTTTGGCATTAGTTACTCCATTAACTTACTGTTTCATCTGCTGTCAGAAAAAGAAATGTTTAGACATCATTAAATTCCTCTTTTAAGATGTCATACAGGAGCTCTCTCAGAGCCCAAATCGTAGGCCTGTGGTTACAGGGTGAGTTTCTTTTCCTTTCACTGTTCAGCTCTGTTGTCCTGCTTTTAATTTGTTATATATTTTCGTTATAAGTGTGATGTTGCAGCCCCACATAATTCGTGGAGTTAATGAACTCTGAGACCCTGAGCCGTTCAATGAGTACAATCTGGTAATTTGCAAATATTTCCAGTTTCAGGGCCAAATGATGTGATGCAAATCTAAGCATAGATGGCAGCGGGATAAGGGAGAGCAGGAGGCAGGGCCCTGCCATTCTGGCACGAGCCTGGCTCCCGGTCCCCGGTGGGAAGCAGACATGGTTTAAACCTTCTGCCAAATGCTTTGTCCAAATTCCCATAACTCTGTGGATCAGCAGAAAACTAAACCTGAACATCACAAATGCCAAAATAATGATCTAATCACTGGACCATGTGTCCTCTATTTAACTTGGCTTTAGAATTTGCACTCTGCTGACGTGAATAGGACGGTTCACACATCCAACTACTGTTATTACAGGTGTCTAAAGACTTGAGCACACATTGCTGCGTTGGTTTAAACTCATTTCACATTTCAAAGGTTTTTTTTTGTGATCAAAGGGGCTAGAAACTTCTTTATAAATGAAAGCAGAGATTCTGGGACAAAATATATTGCCACCATAGAGAAGAAAAGGCTAGGAGGGAGGAGAGGGACTGGCAATCAACCCAAAGCAGGCTTTTTTTTTTTTTTCCTGTCTGACTTGCAAGGCTAAGACTTTGTTGGGAAGAGAATTGTCTTCCTGTTCTCTAGGTGCGTTTAATCGGGAAGGTTTTGAAATGCAACAGCAGCTGAAATGTAACTGAAAGCACTTCTAATGGCTCTAAAGAATGGTTTTTCAGAAGAGGAACCTGCTTCAAACAAGTCATATTATAATTTCCTTGTATTGTTAGGCCACCGTTACTTGAAGCTACAGACCCAAAGACCAACATTTCACATTCTGGCAAACTGACTTTGTGTGTTTACATGAACTAGACTGCTTACACACAGCTTAGTCATTGTTAAATGTGATTATCATAATGCCATCATAACATCATAACCAAATACAGTTCTTGCATGAATTTAACAGAAATGAAGCTTCACTAAAAAGATGTTCAAACTGAACACAAAGCTGGTGTGGACAATTTGAACGGATGAAACAAACGGTGAGGAGACGGACAAAGTCATGTCCTTACTGTGCTATGCAGATGTGTAGTGACCCTTGGTGGTGTTTATGCATTTTATGCTGTTATTTTCTCCTTCAGAAGGCAGAGTGGATGCAGGAAGCAAGGACCAGGCCCCAGGACATTGGTGTCCTCCTCGAGTCCCCTTACTTTTGGGTTACCGAGCAGGTTCCTTGTCTGGCTATGAGTATCTGTGGGACAGTGACCCAATTTCAGGAAGCAGGGATGCCACATGGCCACTTCTGGGAGCTGCAGACCTGCCTGTGCCACATCATAGAATCATAGAATTGTCAGGGTTGGAAGGGACCTTAAAGATGATCTAGTTCCAACCCCACTGCCAATGGCAGGGACACCTCCCACTAGATCAGGTTGCTCAGATCTAGTGGGAGGTGTGCCTGCCATTGGCAGGGACCATCCTCTCCACTCCTTGAGTGGCACCCAAACAAGGCAAAGGCTGGAAGTGGCCACCTTCTCCTTCTCTAACCCTGCCTGTGGCAAGCTGACCTTCATGGTTATGATACTGCATATCGGGAGAAATTGGTCTCAGCTTCTCCTAGATAGGATTGGTCTTAAGCAGTAGATGGTTACCCTCCCTCATACTAGCCACCATTTAGAGTGAGTTTGGAGCCCCCTTGACTGTGCTCTCACGAGGAGAGCTACTAGTTTTCTAGTTTTTCAGCTGTTTTTTTTTCTCTCTCTCTTTTTCTTTTTTTTTTTTTTCCCCACACTTGATAGGCTTAAATCTCCTGAAATGTGCTGTGTTTCCTACTTCCAAGGGCAAAATCTACCCTGTTTGACTGGACTAGCTTTATGTGTTATCTCTTTCCAGTCTGTGTATTGTCGACCTCCTGGCCAGCTGTCACTGTTACTCTGGAGCTAAGGTGGCCTTCTGGCAAACTATGGCACATAAGGTGGTATTTCAAGAGCTCCCACAGACCCTGGCAACTGCTTTTCATGACTAGTATCAAGATAATCTGTAAAGATACCAGGCACAGAGGAAGAGAAGATTCAGACACCGCCAGAAGATGTCAGGGTGTTTATTTATTTGCTTTAATTGTTGCAATGGATGTTCTGGGTCATTAGGTGCGATTCAGGAAGGTTTAAGTTAAGGTCACTTACCCCAGCTGGAGAGAGCAGCTCAAGCTGTTTGCCTCCACATGTGGCTGGTTCAGATGCAGATGTTCTTTTGGATGACTTAAACTAATGTTTATTCTGTCTCCTTTGAAGCTTTAAAGTTTTAAGTGTCTGAAGTGAGTGAGTGTTCTGGTGCAGATCCGTGAAACTTTTGGCATCTGAGGGTCATGGTTTGAAGCATGACTCTATTAGCTGCAGAAATACAAGTAAGAGATGTCCTGGAGATATTATTTTATCAGGAAAATGATAATTGACTGGACCTATCAACACTCCTTTGTTCTCTGACTGCTAACTCTGACTATTTACTGATCATATAGCATGTTAAAGCTAATTTCTGACTTGAGTGATATATTGATAGGGATATTCCAGTGGCTTTGAAGTCTAGAAGGGTGTTGATTTATAGAGGCTGTGCTGTTTACCTTTCGAAAGGAGCTACAGTGCAACAACAAGAGCTCTCAGAAGGTAGAGTCAGTGGTTGTCTGTCATTCCCCAGAGTCTCATTATTTGTGCCTTCATCCAATAGCTTAGGCCAAATGTTTTCGGATGTTTTATGCCCCAGGAAATTCCTGCTATTTTGGGAACAAAAGCAAGTTTGGATGAGTTTCTGGATTCGCATTTGCAATGCTCCCAGTATGATAATCCTCCATCCCAGGTTGTACTGTGCAAGTGATTTGTGAAAAACTCGAATAGCTGAGTACTGTTGTAAAGAGTGCTGTATGATGCTTATGAGCTTAATCCTTAGTATAATCCTAAAATTTAGTGCATCCTGGCAAGTTTCCTTGAATAAGTGTACTTGGCAGCTAGATCCAGAAAAAAAAAAATCCATGAATTAAGCAGAATGGCCAATATCCATTTTGAAATGAATTCCTGCCCGTGTGACTCTAGGCTTGCATGGCTCTGATTGCCTTTACATCGCGTATTAAAATAATAAACATTTTCTCTTTTAAGTCCCTAAGAATCTCTAATGACAGTTCTGAAAATTCACTGCTTAATCTGTATCTCTTTTTCCTCCATTTTCTGCCGCCTTTTGGCACATCTGTCTTTACGCACATGTCAGAACTCAAGACCAGGACTCAGCTGGTACAAGTGGGAAAGTGGGGCACGGTATCGAAGAATCTCTTTAAGACTTTGTAGATGATTAGCTAAAATGCTTTGCAGGGCATTTTGTGTAAGAATATGGGTTGGCACTTGTCATTTGTGATATGAGAACAAGAATATCCATGAGGCAGCAGAGTGCTCTTGTGGCCAAGAAGGCCAATGGTATGCTGGGGCGCACTAAGAAGAGTGATCAGCAGGTCGAGGGAGGTTCTCCTCCCCCTCTACTTTGCCCTAGTGAGGCCACATCTGGAGTACTGTGTCCAGTTCTGGACTTGTCTGTTCAAGAGAGGAAGGGAACTACTGGAGAGAGTCCAGCGGTGGCTACAAAGATAGTGAGGGGACTGGAGCATCTCTCTTGTGAGGACAGGCTGAGAGACCTGGGGCTGTTTAGCCAGGAGAAGACTGAGAGGGGATCTTCTCAATGATTATTGATATCTAAAGGGTGGGGGTCAAGAGGATGGGGCCAGACTCTTTTCTGTGGTGCCAAGTGACAGAAAAAGGAGCAATGGGCACAAACGGGAACACAGGAAATTCCACCTAAACACTAGGAAAAACTTCTTTGGTGTGAGGGTGATGGAGCCCTGGCCCAGGATGCCCAGAGAGGTTGTGGAGTCTCCTCTGGAGAGATTCCAAACCTGTCTGGATGTGATTCTGAGCAACCTGCTCCTGCTTTAGCAGGGGGGTCGGACTAGCTGATGACCAGAGGTCCCTTCCAACCCCTACCATTCTGTAATTCTGTAATACTTGCTGGGAATGCATCAATCAGTGGGAAAAAGAAGTTGCAAAAAGGCCTGATCTGCCTTTGCAATTCTAGTTCAAAGCCTATAGAATTCCCCAAATCTTTCCTTACAATGGAAAAAGCTGGTAAAAGATGCCTGTTACTGACAGCAAAACCTGAAATATCACTTTTCCTACAGCTTTGGGATGGAATTGCTTGATTTCTTCATGTATTTCCAAATTTCAAACAATCCTACGTATGGCTCCAGTATTTAACCATCTGAATTCCATGCTTGCTCTAGATCAATACACTGATTCCATCAGCGTAAAAATTTCCTCCCAAAATACAAACCCCATCAGAGTCCTGCAAGGTAGTGGTTACAGGAAGGGGGAAACACGCTGTTAGCACGGGGCAGGGAGACGTGTGCCTTGGCACTGTCAGCACCGGAGCTCTCTGAATATTGCTCTTTGCAAGGAAGGTTCAACAAACAAACACCACAACAAGCGTCTGACAGGGCATAGCAGCTGAACAAACAGACAAGGGTATAATTGATCCCTTTCCCTGTTTTTCAGTGTCTATTTAATGCATTAGCTAATATGATGCTGACTGTGTGATGTCAGTTATGACAGAAGCTGCTTCATCTGTTGTTTTTCCCCTGGGTTTAATTGGGAACAAAGGAAGAAAGGGCAAGAGGTGGAAGAGTTGGTGTGAGAGAGGGAAATGGGAGGGCTGGACAGAGAGGAAGCATGCTGTCACTAGTGACTGTGGGACATAGACATGCTCCAGATCTCAAGAGATGTCTTTGATTAGGAACCTAGCAAGAAGTCCTTAATAATCTTGTCTAGACTTTAATTACTTATTCCTTGGTTACTGAAGTGTCCTTTTCTCTGACCTTGCAATTGTAGCCCTGCCAAATGCTAACTTTTTTCCACCTCCCCTTGGTCACAGCCTCTCCCAGTGGATCATCTCTCGCTGAGAAGTGACAGGTCATCCTATGACAACAGCCTGCCTTTGTTGCATTTACAAACAATGTCTTCTCTCAAGCTGCCTTCGCAGTCTGAAGACACATCTTGGAAATGTCTTTGTTGCTGTCCCTCACATTGCTCCTTAAGATTCATGCTGGCCACAGACAAACACGTGAGGCTCCTTGTGTGCGGAGACCACAACCTATTATAGAATCATAAAATTGTTTTGGTTGGAAGAGAAACTCCCAATGAAGCCTGTCTCCTTGTATTCCTTTTCTGACTTCCTCCATGTTAGGTCCTCTTTGATTTTGGAGCTGAAGCCACCTTTCTGCTATTTGTTTATAAAGGGTTTAGCAGAATGTGAGTACCGCCCAGGGCAAGGGCTTTTACACACCATGCTAATAGGAATGATAAAAATATATGAAGAAAATATATTAAAGAACAGCTTTTCCTTGTATTTTAGTCATGTATTTCTTGATACGTATTATACCAATAACTCCCACTTTTCCCTCACAGTTAGGTGATGGCCTTCAGAGTCATCAATACTGAATGCTTTTTGGTTTCATTTGGCAGAAGGGGCCCCTGAACCCAGCTATTACAGACATTATTTCTATGTGAATGCTTCTGCAATAACTGTGATTGAGAATCACACAGTAGGACACTGTAGAGAGCTGGAAAACTGCTACCTATGAGGAAAATTAGAAGAAGAATTTCCCCCTTAAAATGAATTTATCTGATTCCTGTCTTCCTCAGATACACAGATTGAAGCTTAACTGCATAAAGTATTTTTTTATTGTTTCTGTCAAGGAGGATGAAGGAAGGATTCTGATTGAATAAATGATGTGTGTGAGGCATGGTTGATGACTAGCAATCATTGATTTGCCCAGCTCTAGTTTTCAAACACTGCAATTGTTTTCCTATTTTGCAGCCACTGTCTCTGAAACTATATCATGTGTAAGTACTCTGAATATTTTATATTGCTGTGGTGCTTTTTCCCCAGGTTTCTTCCTCCCTTCTTTCCTCAGCATTTTAATGGCCTGGGCTTTGAATTGTTTTATCACTCTAAAAGAGATTGACTGAACAAATAATGTTGCACTTTTGTTGATTGCCTTGTTGTCACTTAAATACTATTCCAATATAATGGGTAAGTTATTACTTCTAAGACAGATTTGCTGCTACATTTTTTTCTCTGTCTTTGAGAAGAAGGAAATATTATCAGGAAAAATTATATTTCTTAGGGAAGAAGAAGGTACTGTGCATTTGAAACCCATGAGAACAGTTGATTTTTAGTTCAGAGTAATACAGCCTTTAATTAACCAAAAAGGAGACTTTTAAAGGTAAAAGTGTAAGTTAGGTTCCCAGTTTCTTTTTTCTTCTCTCAGTTGAATTATTTTGCAACTTTTGGACCAGTGGTACAATAAATAAATACTCTTAAATCTATATTGCTCCTATTTTCTGTAGAAAGGATTCCAGAGCATCTGAACAGAACAGGAGCAAGCTAGCAATCCTGTTCTCATTACTGGTATCTGACCACAAACACTTTGCCTAAGTATTTGAAAACGATGTAGTTACTCCGAGTTTACCACGATGAATTTACCACAGTGAATTGGGACAGAATGCAGGTCTCTATTAAATGTGTAAATAATCGCATATTTGTCACATCTGGAAAGCTGGCTTGATATATAGATAAAGATAACTGTTTCTTGATGAGCTAAAGTCCTTGAGTTTTAGAGCTGGAAGAGATTTATGAATAGTTGCCTGAAACAACACAAAGTCTATGTTTGGAAAAATGTATTTTTAGAACTTATGCATGCAGGTAATAGGCCTGATTTTTATGTCTAAGGAATACCCCAAACTAATGTTGTAATCAATAGCAAATGTGAACGGTCAGCATCTCTGAGAGCTAATGCCCAGAAAGAGAAGAAAAATGGTTTTCCATTTACAAAAGAAGAAATCAAGAAACAGAGATCAACAAATACAGAAAAAGGGAAAAAAACCCCACAACCCAACAACCAATTTTCCTCTGCTTTTCAGAAATAAGGCTTGTGCACCTTTTTTACCATTTACAGCTCTTCTAAGTTTGAAGAACCAGCTACAAAGAGGAAAATTCCCAATCAAAGGTGTCATATGTGGGAGAAAAGGAGATACTTGTTTTCAGGCTGAAGGTTAAGTGACAGTTTGAAAACAGCTGAGGCTGCTTTGAGAAAAATCAGCCTGGTGCACTTCTTTGTAAAGGAGAGGAGTAACAACAGAGCTGCTGATTTCTGCTTCTCTTCAAGAAATGCTGTGACAGTAGCTTTGGTAGAGCTTGACTAGCCTGTTGTGAAAAATAGGTAATAATATGTAGCATTAAAAAAACCCAAACCCAACCTAAAAAATGCTCTCTTCTTGGGGTTGCTTGTATCACATTGCCCTGCAGCAGAAACAGTGAAATCAAAGGCAGCTATAGAGAGGTTTTCACAGGGATTGAGGCAATGGTAAAAAGATGCATCAATATAGAAATACCTCCTGCCTGGGTCAAAACAACCTGGATCAACTGCAGTCTCTTGAAATCGATATCCAGGATCATAAGGGATATAAAACTTTAACTGTATTGGCCTAAGGAAATAGTAGGCACTATCAGAGCAGATCTGAGAGGTAGGTGACTAAGAACATGGGCTGCAAGCGCAGTCATATGCTTCTCTGATGAGGAAAAGGTAGTTAACTGGGATAAGGAGCCTCCCACAGGCACACGAAGGTGGCTCAAGGGGGTGCACTGGTTCTGTGAGCTCTGCTTCCCAGATGATGTCTCTGTTCATAGCTAGTGATACTTTTAATCCCAGGTGGGTCTTTGAGAAGGGCTTACTGGTCCTAAAGCCCTTCGGGGCTTCCATTAACAGAACCTAGAGAATCAGCTCAAGAGCCTTGGACAGGACGCTCAAGAGATGCAGGAGAAAAGGCAGGAGACACCATCTTCTCTGCAGTCAGGTTGTAGATCCTGTTTACTTCACACTAAGGAAATAGGAGGTCATAGGGAGTCGGTGAATTGCTGTTCCATTCAGGATCCAGTATGCTAGACAGTCGTTCGAGGTGGCCACAAGGAGGTTCTTCCTTTCCAAAGCACATTGAGAGTAAAACTCTGTTTTATAACTGACTGGAAAACACAGTTTAATTTGCCATGTGGGAAATATAGTAGTACCGTTGGGATATGCTTCACAGCCAGATGAAGATCAGTTCTATGGTACATTAATGTAGAATTATACAAAAATATTAAAAAAAGAAAAAAGCAAATGCCTATTAGATATAGTGCAATACCTTCCTAATATAAAAAAAATTCTGTACCACCTACTGGGAGGGACATTATTTAACAAGCCTTTCTAAGCTGAAGCTTTGCAAATTTACCACAGAGGCAACTTCTTTCAATATAGTAGAGAACTGCTGGGTTTTGCATGAATCTCTCTGTTCCTTGCTTGATTTTGAAAAGCCAGCAAAAAGAAAGCAGTCATTGTAATTTATAGGTAACTGTATATAGAAAAGCCCATTTGTTGCTGCTCCACAAAGTTAAATGGTAATTGTCAGAGATGCTTTTTTCTCCAAAATATGAGCCTGTTGGTCTAACCACAGTGTGGCACTAATGGTATAAATGCAGCAGAACGCAGATGGAGATTAGACAGCAGCTGGGTAATCATCTTCATAAATGTAATATTAAAAATATCACAATCCTTTAATTTTTGTTCTGCTTGTATAAGGCAGGGCTGCATAACAAATAACTGTCATAACTTCTGAGAAGTGCAGCTTGTGACCAGTTTAAATCGAATGACTCTTTTGCCCTCCTGTTCTGGCAGCAACTGCTTTTCTCACTAGGGCTTTTCTTGTACCAGTATTAACAATCTGTTATGCACCAGATTAGGGTCATTAACCACTCATTAGTTCCTGAGAGAGGAAGGCCACTTCTTGTTTGCTGAATATTGATTAGGAGGCAACAGAGCATCCAGTCTGAAGCCAGTATGGAAGATGCTCAACTTCTGAAGGATTACCTCTGTATTTCATAATGCTCTGGCTTAGGTCTGCTGTGGCTACTTTCATTTTCATTTTTACTGGTTGCTTTCTTTGTCCTTCCTCTCTTTTACAGGGCTGGGCACCCAGGAGTTGCTGACTGAATAATAAACAAAAATAATGCTGTCATCTTCATCCTCTTGTGGGATGGAGAAATCATGGGCAAGCCTACTTCCTTTCCTTCCTCTGATGCATTGCAAGCCTTGTTCTGCTGCCAATACCACCACAATAGATTACAGTGCTTCTCTGAATAGAGATACTGGTGAGTAATTTTTATCTCTGCTGAAATTAATTCATACATTTTTACCCAGTTTGCATCAAAATCAAGTAACTTGACTGATTTAAGGTCCAAACTTGCAATTGGTAAATACATAAAACCCTTCTAAAAACAGTTTCTTGAGACTGGTAATGTAATGGTAAATACTGTTGAAGATGACCTTGAGCTAATAACTTAAAAAACCCGGTAATAGGATTTGTGCTCTGGTAGTAGTAGGTGTTTAATAATTAAACAAGCAAAACTGTTTCAGTATTAAAAAACCTCATGTTGTCTTAATATGTGCTATAATCCAAGCCTGACTGTGCATAATAAGCTCATAAATCCATTGAGTCACTGATGGTGAGATAACAAACATCTGTAAATGGCAAATAGATTGTGTGTGAGAGATGGGATGAGTGAGGGACCTGCTGCCATGCTGCAACTTTTCTGTAGTCTCAACTGTGTCACTGTCCATCAGCCTGTTCCCCGGGTATTACTTGGAGGTTACCCGCCTTGCTCAGTGTCCTCAGCACACTTTAGAGCAAAACAGATTTTACAGATGATTCCAGTAGTCCAGGCACTGCTTTACCTTTACTTGTTAGTCCTCAGGTCCTATATGTTATGAAAAGGCACTGATATGTGAACATGTGCAGCTGGATAAAATAATCCTTGGACTGATTATCACACAGACACCACAATGGTTGTTTGTGTTGCTGGGTTTTTTGAGTGTATTTCTCAGGGCAATTTTCTCCAGTAAATCTTCTTGTCTTGCCGGTAAGAATGTTTGGAGGGGGGCTGGCATTTTATGGTATGGTGCACGTGTATTGTGTCCTAAGAAAGGCAACTTTTTAATATAAACTTTCATGTTTAAGAAAAGTGTGATGTGGATATAAATATATAAGGGGAATGTTACAGTTAAAAGAAACACAAGTATTCAAGATTGTGAAATAAATGGCAAAGGGAGGGCAAACTGCTCTTCAACTCGTTGCACTCCCACGAACATTACAGGGCCAAATACCACATTTCTTAATCCTTTTCTATTGAAGTCAATGACAAAAAAAATATTGATTCTATTTTGATAAGTGAAGATTAAAGGCTTTAAAAAGCTGTTAATATCATCTTGTCCATTAGTTTTGGAAATGAAACAAGCTCCTTTAGACCTCTCTTCTCATCTTTTATGGCTCCAAAATCAGTGTAGCAGATTATGGGCTAGAGATACCATCTCACCTCTCCCCTTCTGTCTAGGGAGCCAGGGATGTCTTTACCTTTATGAAATGTACCCCTACAGAAAAAAAGGAAGATGTGTTTAATTTTCTTCTCCATTATACACTCCAGAAAATGCAGCTTCATCTATATACCAGCCTGTGATGAGGCAGAAAGCAGGAGCTGCTCATCCAATAATCTTGTAACCAATTCAAAATCTTGCCACGCTTTCCTGAGGCAACACTGCGATCGTTTTTCCATCCAATCCATGCTAACTGCCTCTCTTAGCTCGATGTAGACTTCATAAAAAGTAAATTTCAGGTTCCTGTAAAATAAGTTTTGCTTTGCTGAGCATTAAAGTCTGCCCTTCTGATGCAGACTCTTATTTTCATTCAGGGAAATCTCTGTGTATGAGGTTCATAATATTTTGGAAATAACTATACCATCATATTTGTTATTTTTTTTGGTAGAGTAATATGACTGGAGTGAAGGCATTTGCTGTAAAATTATTATTTTTTTTTGGTTTAATTTCTATGTGGATGGAAATCATAGTGCTTTATTATAGATAGGGGTAGATTGCTGCAGTGACCAGGAGACATTATGGATTTCTTAAACAGTGCATGGGTATCTAGGAGGAGTGGAATCAAGGTGGTGATCATGAGAGCTTTATTTCCAGATCAGAGCCAGAAATACCAGCTGCATTCGGTCCACATGCATGGGGCTGTTCACTCCTGCAGTTCTGCTTGGGCCTGTGTAACAGGCTTGTCACCTTCCAGCTCGGTTGTGGGGCCAGCTGAGTCGTACGTGTGTTTAAGCAGCGCCTTCTTGTGAGGTTGGTGCAGAAGTCCTGGGCCATCCAAGCCACACTCTCTTTTTATGATTTGAACTCAAATGGGGCTTTCTTCAGCTGGGCAGTGTAATTTGTATATGCATTTGAGTCCCTAGGCACATGAGAGTTAAACAAGTATCCTGGTGCATATCAAACCAGACAGGTGCCAAGGATCATCCCCAGGGCATGATGGTCAGGCGATGGGACTGAGATGAGGGACGTGCCCCTGGGTGCAGAAGAGCTCCATCAGAGGAGCTGTCTCTTGGGAATTGATTGTGGGAGGGCTCATCTGGATGTCCTAGACATAAGCCAAGGGCTGCTAATACCCAAAGGACAGAAGTTTCTTTCTCATATACTGGCCTGGCTGACCTCTTTCTTTTGGTGTTTGAGAAACCTCTCCTTGGGCTGGCAGATGGTGAGGTTACCCCAAGCTCTGCCTTGCTACTGCCCTTTGCAGGAACTGCTGTCGATGGGGCATGAGCACACAAAAACGAGCTATAAATACACCTAGATGCAAAATCTAATCTTTAAGTGTGTATAAAAGCTGTGCATAACCTGCATACAAAGAAATTAAATACTGCAGTGTTCAGGTAGGAGAGGTTTGTGGGAGGGAGTTAACATTTCAAATTAAGGCCATGTTAGTGACCTGTAACTCAACACTGCCAGATTGTCTTCAAATTGTAGACCTTGGTCTCTTTTTCTCTTTGTTTTCAAGACAAACCTGACAGTTTTCAGTCTAAGCTGTTTTTTAATTCCCTAGCCAAAATTGTATAACACTAAAAGTAGAGTTTATAATAGAAGTTACAGCTTTTAACTGGGAGGCCTTCAGGATGGCTCCATTATATTGCAGTTCTGTTAATTAAAATAAAGGGGGGGGAAAAAGATGTAATAGGATTGTGCTAATAAAGCATGAAATGAACAGTTCTACCTTAAGACACTTGTCGATCTGTTTTTCTTTATTGCGCGAGGAGTTGTCTTTGTTTTTCTCAAAATACACTGAAATTGAGGGAAGGATTTTTAAATTTTTTTAAATATTGTTTTTAAAAAAGGAAACTTCTGAGCTTTCCTATTCACTGTTTTTCTGGCATCCTCTGATTTGGCATGTAATTGTATTTAGGCATTTCTGGGCAGTGGGGGGAACACAGTGTAGCCTGGTTGAATAGGTGCTTCTTGTTGAATTCAGATTGGCAAGTGCTACAGACTGAATCATCAGAGCTGCTGGATTAATAGGTAAGTTGTTTTTGTGGTGGTTTTCTTTTTATTTCTTTATTAATATTTTTTTTCCTATATGCATTCACGAGAACTTATACTGAAAAATAACTTTCACTTCTTGCCTTAAACCTTGAGGCTTTCTCAAATAGTCTGTGATGTAAATCTGTACCACAATTTGTAGACTCTTAATAATTATCATAATGCAGAAGCAAAGCTTTTGTATCCATATGACTATACATACCAGGAAAGAAAAAGGAATCTTTCTCTATGTTTTCTGAATTAAAATTTAAAACATGCAACAGCATAATAGGACTAGAAGCTGTAGGTAATGCTGAACTTGATTCTTCAAGCATGCTACCATGTCCATAGTATTAGGGTTTGGAGTTTTTTTTCATCATTGTACTACATATAGCTCCATTCTTCATATACGGTCTATACATATATCTTTTTTACACAGTTCCACCAAACAGAATTGGAGCTCTTATGAAATGGATTGGAATGACCTCAAGTGGTCACAGGATTTGGGTTAATAAATGCAGATCTCTGGACAAAGGCTGCATTAAATATAATTAAAAACATTAAGCTTTGCTAACATTTTAAAGTATTTTGTATTAGTGTGAACATTGTTCCTAAAGATATTGTTTATAAAAGAAAAAATAATGCAGCTGTCAGGTTTAAATAAAGAGAAAGTGTATTCAGAAGTCAGTTTGTCTGTGTGCTTTCCAAGAAAGAGAATTCAAAGGTGAGAGCAGAGCACTGGGTTCTGATGGGCAGGGTTGCCTGGCACCGAGTCACCCATGGGACATCTGCCACTAACAGTAGCCAGCACAGCTTTCCAACGGGTTGTAGAATGCTTGAAATCAAAGCAGAGGCAAGGTGTAAACCATGTTAACTCCTGTCACTCGCGTGGCTCAGAGAAACACCACTGTAGAAATAAAAAGTAATATTCCGAGTAAAGCGAAATGACAGAACATGCATTGCAAAGTGCTGCTCAAGCATATAAAGTGCAATCCAGCCACTAACTCGGATGAAATATTCCACTAAGTGTTATGGGCATCAGGCTTGTGCTACGGCAGTGGCTGTGCAGAAGAGCTCCGGGTAAGAACTGGAAAAAGTTCGGATAACTTATCCAAAGAAGTCATTAGAGGTAGTAAGGTGAATTTTTTTGGCGTATGGCTGATCAATCCATCTGAAACTGCTGCTAAAAGGAAACAAAAATATATTTCTTGCTAAGAGCTTCCATAGCTGAAGTGATGTTTTTCCAGAGTTGAAATGCGTTAGGTTTTTGATGGCCATTATTAGATGAAATACTGTTGGTAGACTTCAGTCCTGAGCTGATCTTGTCTCATTTTGCCAGAATTAAAGGGTGATTTGTGAGGTTGCTGTGGTAGGAGCAATACTAGTTTGCTTTTTCTTTTCTGTTGCAAGATTTTATTGGGTGTTGTGCAAGGGAAAATGAAAAATCTCAATGTATGTTCTCATGTCTGTATTTCTAAAATAAGTGTAATGATGTAGTTGGAGCTTAAACTGAGCATTCCTCTTGGTGTCTGGATAGTAAAGAAAGCAAGCTTTTCGGTCGTGTTCTGATTGTGAAATATTTAGAAATAGTGAAAGTAGATTGGATAAAGATTTTAATCCCAAATATTAATGGATGTCTGTATATTTGTCTGCTCAAACTGAAATTGGGTATTAATAGAAAAAAAACCCACAAAACCAAACAAAAACCAAGAACTCCCCAACTTGTCTGTTCCTTCACTGACAGTAAGAAGGCTCGTACTGCGGTGTGCTGCTCATACTGCAAATTAGGTGCTGTCTCTTCTGATGGCACCACCTATCACGTTCCTGCTTTTCAAACTGTTCTTCCTACTGCTTGCAGACACAATACTGTGCTGTGTGTCTACAAGTCTGCAATCGGCCAGTCGGAATCTAGGGTCTTCCTCCCATGTGCAAGGGTAAAACTGGTCCTGGTCTCCCATTCCAACCCTGGTCCTGCACCTTGCACAGGCTCTGGTGCATGCCAGAGTTTTCATGGCAGGGGCCAATGTGCTTCAAGAGCAGAGTGTTACGTTAGCTCGGCAAAAGCTGTGCTGACCTCTTGCGCTGGTGTAGCAGGAGGGAGGAAGCGTGCTATGGGAAGGGAAGGAGGAGGGTGGCCAGGGGAAGATTTCCCTTCTTGATGCTAGCAGTGTGACTCGAGTGAGGTGGGCGCAGCTGCAGCCGCAGGCCTTGGATGCGCTTACTTTGGTCACTGCTTCTTTCTGAGCTAAGTCTCCCTTGGAGTTCATGATCTGCAATTAGCAGGGCTGAAGTCTTTTAGGCTGTCAAGCCCATGAGTCATGTTGCCCCAAAATCATGGCTTTTTGAGGAAGGAGACAGCAATCCAAGCTTTTTTCTGCAAGTGAAGAGCTTTGACTGGAGTTTGAGTCTTTTGAGAGCATCTGGAGTTTTAAGTGGGGTGTGCCAGATACTGAGATGGGAAGTGGGCCCAAAATCTCATGCTGGTTTTTCTGGAGCAAGATGGAAGCCTCTAATCCAGTTACTAGGGGCAGACATAACCACACACATTAAATTTTATGCTACAGACCGTATAAGTAACTTGGCTTGATATGTCTGATCTAAGTTTTTGTGTTTCACATAGTATTTTAGCCGTGGTGTAAGCTGCCTGGTATTTCTCCTTGTCTCTGCAAGGTGCTGCTGCAGGGTCAGTGTCTTGGCCAGTGTGCTTGCTCTGGATGCTATCACTCCTCTGACTATAGTGCATAGATACGTTAAACCTCTGGTTTTTATTTCCATGGAGCATTTTCATTTGGGTTTGCATTTAGATTCTTAGACAGTACATCAGACAGTGCTAACTGGCTGTTTCTACAGCTGTTTTAAGTAGTTTTCTTTGTGGAGTGAGACTCTCCAAGCATACCTCTGGGATGAAGATAAGGTTTGAAATTGGGAGGCATATAATTTAAGAAAAATTCAAACTCTTCAAAAAGAAATAAACAGCAGAAATGATTTGATTTTAAAATCATGTTAGAGGGGAAAGTTTATACAACAAGAACAGAAACAAATCTGTATGTTTGTTTCGTTTTGGTTCTTTTTCTTTATTTTTTTTTTTCTCTCTCTCTCTTTTCTTTTTTTTTTTTTTTTTTTTTTTTTTTT
>JAAGNO010009176.1:8153-23302 GCA_033439905.1 Ceryle rudis | reverse complement strand
AGTTACACTGGGAAAAAAAAAAAAAATGGGCAAATGAGAAAGCAATTATTTACACTAGATTTGCAACACTAGAAGCGTAACAGCTACACCAGCCTAAGAAGCACCCAGCTGCCTCCCTTCGTCTTGGTTGGTGAATTCCCACCTTTACTGTGGTTGGTTGTGCTATTGTTTGCAACAGCAGCATAAATTAGAGCAATATAATGGTCTGGGTAAAATAGTTTTTAGCCTGGATGATTTTACTGATCTGCACTGTGGCATCACTAGGAGATGGCATCACTAGGAGGTGGCAGATTGAGATAGATGCAGGATGGAAGAGTAGAGTCTTCTTAGATTAATTTTGGCATACTCTTGGTACGTCCAGACCTGGCATAAATAATTGGTAGCATATCAACTAACTGTGTAACTTATCTTTCATCGCCTCATCTGGTTTCCTATTTTATTGGTCAGAGTGAAAAAAAATTACCAGTTTGTCTCTAAATGACATAATTGTTCACCATACCATGGCTTATGTATTAAAGTTAGCTTTGCCAGCCTGCTAGAGAAAGGGGTAGGAAAACCTGGGTGAAAGATTCAAACCCAGTAACAGAAGGGGAAGAACTTCCTCAGAAAAATAAGGTACTAGTAGAAAGCTGAATCTCAGAAGGAGTCGAGACATCATCTGGCAGGAAAAAGACAAGGAAAAAACAAAATGTGAGATGCAATAAAAACCCAATGATGGTAAAAGTGAAACAAAATGGTTTTCTGACTTAAGATCAGTCATTTTATTGATTTTTAAAATAAAAGCTCTACTTTGTGTGCCTGAATATACCAGCCAAAACCTAAAAACACAAATGCTCATATAGCCTCAGGCAGCCCCCAGCCCCCTGGCCAATAACTCTTGTCTGGCTCATGCTGCTAGTGCAAGAGCGTGTGCACCCCGATTGCAAGGTCATTTATCAACAAATTCCCAGAGAAACGCATGAAAATGGTCAAGAATAAGCTTTTTTGCCTCTATACTAGGCAAATCACTGACCTTTTTGTTTAAAATCAAAACAACTGCAAAAATTCAGGGAGAAAGTTAAAAAAGACCCAGTCCAAAGATGCATGATTACTACTCTGTGTGTCTAGAAGGTGCTTCTTAAATCTTGTTCTGCAGCAGTTAAACGCTGTTACCTCTGCTGATACAGGAAATCCAGGGATAAAAATCTCTTTTCAAACAAAGCCATACCAGAAACCATGAAAGAAAAATAAAGACAGATGGCTTTCATTGGGAGTGTCTAGAAAAAGATTAAGCCCTTAATATCTTTATTCTTTTTATCTATGAATTGTATAGCTCCATTGCAATTACACCAGCTTAGACCTTCTGAGCATTTTGACCAGTGAGTCCACCTCTGCACGGAGTGAATCTTCCAATAATGCCGCTGAGAGTTGTGATTTGATATCTTATGTTCTCTTGGACACTGAGATGCTGGTAGCACATCTAGACATGCAGAGTAGTTGATCCTGCCAAACAGCACTGGCTTTGTTTGAGAAAGTTGCTGATAAAATTGCAGAAGGTGAGATGGGTTAAGTCTGCAACAGTTGATCACTTGAGCCCTCTTTAGGGAGGTGAAAAAGGCATTTGCAGGCACCAAGTCTAGCAGCACTGCTGAACTGGCTCCACTCCAACGCGGAGATGTGATTCACCATTCAATATGGCTGTGGTATCTCCAAACTGATGTGATCATGATTTGGCCTGTAACCAGTTATTGATTGAGAAAGGTGGAGTTATTGGACACCTGTGCTCATCTGGAGCACCTTCTGACCAGTGACATGGTGAGTTAGGGTTGGGAAAGAATTTGACCTGTAGCCCCTTGTTGATGGAGAGATGTGGAGCTAATCCCACTAATTGTTCACCAGTGGGTGGCTCCTGTTTCTTGGCCATCATTTTAATAGCAATAGTCATTTGTGGGAGTTGTATGACTACATATAAAGTGGTTGAAGACAGAGCCAAACAAACCCCTTTCTGCGCTTTGAAGAGAAAGAACATTGAAGAAAATCCAGCTCTTTGAGTTACCCTGTTGACCACTGGGGCTCTGTAGGTCATAATTGGAAAACTTCTGCATTTGGTCATGCACTGTAATCTCTTAATAGTATCTTCAGTTTGGTTCTGGGGTTCATGTTCTTTGTGCTTATACATGAGTCTTATGTTGGTGTTGGATTGTGCATGGTATTTGAAAAGAGTGGTAGAAAATCCAAGTACCTTAATATTTCCCTTTAGACTCAAGTATGAGCATCATCCATTTCATAAAAACACCATTTGAAAGTTAGCCTTATGCTGAATGAAATCTCAATGTATTTTAAGTGAAGAGGATAATGATTTGGTTTATCAGAAATTTATATATAATTAAATATATAATAAAGTGCAGGAATAGGTATTTATTGGTGTTTTAACTTATGTAAAAAAAAAAGAATAAAATAATAGGGTTTCCCAAAATTGAGGAATTTATCTTAATTTTGGGTGATCCTTGTACTAAGAACTTTCTAGGGTAGTCCTCATCCTTCACTGTAAGGGTGGTGAGACATTGGAACAGGTTGCTCAGGGAAGCTGTGAATGATCCACTGGATGTGTTCAAGACCTGTGGCTGTTTGGGGCCTTATGCAACCTGGTCTGCTGGGAGGTGGTTTGGAACTAGATGATCTTTAAGGTCCTTTTCAACCCAAACCATTCTATGAAATGTATGCAAATGATCAAAATAAGATTAAAGACTCTTGAGTAGATTTAAGACATGACTCTAGATGACTGAGATTGTTACTTGAAACCATCTTTTTTCCTGTTAAATACTGAGGGCATTGCCCTAGAACCCCAGTAAGAGCTTGTTGTATTCAGTCTTCTTCCTGCCACTAATGGTGTGTGCACTGAGTCACAGAAAGATACTCAGATGGTAATAAGTCATGATAGAATTCTTATCAAAACAGAGATGGCATGCTTAAAAACTGAAGGCCTTACTCAACTCAGATTGAAGCTGGAAACAGAGTAGAAATCTTTTAATGGGTTTCTGTTAGAATTGACACTTGACCAAAAGGCTGTGGACATACCTAAATGTAATCAGGCATTGCTTTCTGTCTGATAGTGGAAAGAACGGGGAAGTAAAAAGAGCCATGGATGAAAGGGGGAAAAAAAGCTTCTCTTCATTTCACAAGATAGTAGTATTTGTAGGTGTAACTACAGTAACCTTGAGTAAGAAGAATGGAAATGTCTCCTTGAGAGTGCCTTAGACCTAACTTAAACTATGCTTTGCTCAGGGAACAAGTAAACCAAAACACTTCTTCCTTAACCAGGGGCTGTTTTGTGGGGCAAACTGCCTTGCTTTTTAAATGGTGAATCACTTGATAAAGCTATTCTTTAGTCTGGTAGTGCTTCAATAAAATCATTCATTAGTCAGGTCAGAACAGGCCGTCAGTCTCCTGTGCTGGGAGTGATGGGACTGGCATTACCAGTTGACTGCATGAGTCTGAGCACTTGTGCTTCCACTGTGCTGTATCACAGGAGAAAGTGAGCAATTGCAGTTATTTTCATGCTAGTGCAAAGGTATTATCTCATGAGGGATGCTTCTCCTGATACTTATTTTGGTTATCCAAAGCAAAATGTCCTACTGCAGAGCAGAGCAACCACTAGCTGTGTTTCTGCAATACGGATGAATGTATCAGTCAAGATAATGACTATTCCAACACAATCTGGTCTCTTTGTCTCTCTGTCCCCTTATTCCTTGACCTGCTATCATACCCACACCTGGAAAATTTAGGTCAGCCAGGCTCCTTTAGGCAAAACAAAGTGAGCAGCGTGCTTCAGTAATAACCCCCATGCTATTAGCAGGGTACAGGGCTCCATTTCTTCCTGTGTGAGGAAGGTTCTCAAAGTTCCCTGCCTTATGAGTCATCGTGGAGAAGATCAGCACGAAAGGTTGTATGGCTCCCACACACCTCCAACCTCTCTCGTACAGACTCCCTCTTAATGGAGAGACTGCATTAAAAGAACTAAACCTTCCCTCAGAGGATCAATTAACAACCTTAAAATAGAATAAAGGAAGACAGAAGCCCTTCTTCTAGTGGATCTCCTTCTCAGAGAAAAATCCAGGAGTAAGCAAGGGCCTGACAGATGATGGAGAGCCTTCTGTCCTCGTTCCCCTTCTACCACTTACTTTACTGTAATTACTGGAGTGTTAGTAGTCGAAGCAATCCAGTTAGAGTCTCAGCAGCTTCTGTTAACCATTTCTGTTTCCAGGGCTTTTCAGCTTGGCTGTAAATACTTGCTAACGGTACGGCTCGGCATACAAGGCATTGCTCAAAGCACAAAGTTCAGAATGATTTTTTTTCTATGCAGTGGTTTTAAATCTCTATATTTAATGTCTGCACAACAAAAGTACAAGTCTTGATGATCTAATACGGCAATTTATACATCTATGACTTTGAATGAAGAATTTACAGACAAACCCCAGTCTAACCCTTGTGTCTGCCACAAATCCCTACCAATGAATTGGGATCTTCTTGGGAAACACTAGTGTTTTGATAACAAAAAGTTAGCATGTAGCTACTAATGAATACCAAACCTTTTTTGGTAAGTATAGCAAAGGCAGAAGGCTTAAAGTACTCCTGAAAATGTCCACCACAGACTTCCTTATTTAGGATTTAATCTAAATAGCTGAATCTAGGTCATAATTAGGTAGTGTTGCCCAATGTGTCTTTAACTTTTCCTGCTACATATATTTTTACTTTCTTAGTCATATTATTGCCCTCTTGCAATTGCCTTTAATTGTTATGTTTCTCCAAAAATCTTACCTGTGTTTTTCAACACACTTTGCTAGGAGTAATTTGACACAAAGGACGCAGTGCTAAGATTTCACGAAATACCTTCCACTTCGTCACATTTCATTATACAATGTTTCATGGAAGAGAAAAATGATAAAAATGTCGCAGTCCAAAAAAGTAGTTTGAATAAGTTGCAGATTTGTGTATGTTAAGCTGCCCTTATACAGCTTTGATTTGTGTGAGCAGCACTTACTCAGCAGTTCAGTATAACTCTTATTGACCTTGGCAGCTGTCACATCGCTTGCTGGATTTTATGTCGCTAGAGGTGTCAGTGTTCAGGGGGGAAGATGAGCAGAATATGCGTGGTTTTATTTGCAGGCGGGAATGAGGTAGAACCAAAACTGCTTTTCCAACAGCATTATTTCACAGATGACAGTCACAGGAGACCTGTGACCAACTTTAACCTTTTAATAGTACGCATTAATTAAGGCTATGGGAGAATACTTAGCTGCCAATTATAGAAGCTGTAGTTCTAGGGTCTTTGATTAGCATATTCCTTCATACCTGCCTCATGACAAAAATAAAAACCAAAGGCTTTATGAAACATTTTCTGAGAGCAGAAACTCACAAACTTCTTTGCAAATAAATATAACGTGCAAAGTAGATAACTAAGGCTACCATTAGCTACTAAATACCCAGAGTGAGAAGGTGAAGCAGATTGTAGGCTATCATTCTAGTTTCCTTTCTTCCCTAAACCAATACCTGATACGTTTTTTTGGCCTACAACCCCTCATGCAGAATGCAAAGAACTAAGTCTGAGATTGACCTTCCCTAAGGCAGTTAAGTTCATCCTGAATCTTTATCTGCATAATGGTTCTGCAATAAAGAGATGTGACTTAGCAGTATTTGTAATATAAGATGTAATACTTTCTGAATGTCTTGGATGTCCTCTTGAGAGTGTCCCAGAGTGAGTCTGAATTTTAAGCTTGAATGCTGTACCTCAAGGCTTTCTTTGGGAATGTGCTTCTAGGTGGTGTGTAAGATCCTCAGTGGCCACAGCCTGCTATGAATTGCATGTGCTGCAGAAGCATACTCCTCCCCAAACTGAGCTCTGTGGGTCGCGTCCCCTTCTGATGCCTGGTGCTGTGTGCTAGGGACACAGGGTAACCTGACCTCACATGTTGACTCTTAACTCAGCCATGCAAGAGACTTGCGTGAGCAAGACCATTTATACTCATAACAAGGTTACATGGAAGAAAAATAAGAATTATAATCTCCATGGCTTGGGAAAAAAATATAAATCCACTGTCAACCATTATCCTCATTTACACTTTTCTGGCAGTTTTATCTGGGAGGTGTATCATATACTTCTTGTCTTCTATTAGAGCACTTCATTTGCAGATGGGGCTTTGTTTTGGAGTGCCTAGTTTATAAGTTGGAGTGAGGATGAGCTGCTGGAGTAAATGAACACAGAGTGAGCACAGAGTATCAAAGGGTAAAACTCTTTCACAAAACTCTCCAGTACTGCAACTTCTGTTCCTTGCTCTGCTGATTTTTCTTTTTTCCCCCTCTCTCTCTCTTTTTTTTTTTTTTTAATGCTGACATGATTTTCATTCTGCTGATCAATCTGACCTGCTGGTCCACATAACCCACTACTGGGCATGAAATATGCCTGAGAAATGGCTTGTGGATGTTGCCTGCAGAAGTTGCCTATGGAAATGCCCTCAGCGTTAGCCACTGGAGCATCATGCCAGCTCCTGCAGTAACTCTTGCTGACAGATGTCACCTTTTTGGAATGGTCAAAGCCATCTGTGACACTTTTGTTTTGATCTTGCATTGATTAGTCCTTTGTTTTTTTTAAGGTTCCAGCAAATAACAGTGCTATTCCAGATAAACCAAGTCACAACAGAAAGTCAGCATTATCTCGATGCTGGCCTGCAGCCACTTCCTGATGGGAGCTGAAATGGTACCAGAAAGATTGCTTGTGATTTTAGAATACTTTTATGAGGGACTTATTTATAGATATTCTCTAAATGTTTATCACTCTAGTTAATTGTGCATCATTTCCCAAAAGATATAAAAATGCAACAATTCATTTAAATACAGATCAAGTACAAAATTTAAAAGCTGCAGGCTGATTTCAGTCTATGTTACACCAGGCCATTTTTCTTGGATCTGCTGTTTAGGTAGGGGTTTTTTTTAAGGAAATACAGAAAAAAGGCAAAATAGCATAAAGACACTGAAGTTGACACCATAAGAAGCCATGTGTGGGTAGGTCCATGTGGGACACTGGTTTCTTTTAGATAGGTTAAGCTTAAAGTTCCACGCTGCGATACAGTTTTGGTATTTTTAATGGCAGATATTGGCCTAGTTTTTAGTGGCTGTGCTCTGACAACAGTTATCTAAACCCTGACCCTGCAACCCCAAACATTTCTGTCATATAAAGGTGAGAGAATTGAAGACTAATACAGTGGTTTTGAACTATTTCATTGGAACTAAATTTTCATTGACCTTTGGCAGAAAAGTCTCTTTAACTACAGCCTGGTCTTTGACTTCCTGGAGAGTTGGAAATCAGAGTTAATGAGCGTATATTGAGGAGAGAAACCCTGGTGCCCTTTTCTTGGAAACATGCTACCCTTTCTCCTTAATGTTATGGGATAGCTGTTAGGAGAAGCTCACCAGTGCTACAGAAATGAAGAGCAAAGCAGTTCTTTCCCTTGCTCTCTTCTGGGCAAGAAATTTTCAGTCTAATCCTAGTTTTCAGGTGGTTTTTTTGCTTGTGGGTTTGTTTGTTTTAAAATCAGAAAATATCAAATCACATTCCCTAAAACCAAAATATACAAGCTTAAAAAAGTTTTGCTGAACTCATGGACTTTGGTTGCCTAGGTTTAGTTAACTATGTTTAAACATTATGGCTTGGGATGCTTTTCTGCCCTAGTAACGATGCCACTTCTACCTTCTCTGAACTCCTGTATGGATTCCTTGAATATTGAAGGCTGTGAAAAATAGGGTGGGAAATATTTTAAACCTTGCAAGATTTTCTGTGGCTTTTTCTAAGCTAAGAGCTTTTCCATTTAATACCATACATTGCCTTATATTGAAGGTGTACACCAGACACTCGATCAGCAATGTCCACTACAGCTGCTGAGTCAACAAAGTATAGAAGGGAGAGGGTGGCTGTGTCATACTAAATAGTTTTCTTTGCAGATCCTTTCCTTCCCCAATCTCTTTTTACCCCTGATCTTATTGATTTTATTGGCTCTGCTAATTTAGCAGTCCCTTGGGCTGATGATCATAATTATAACACACGGCATAGCTTGAGTCCATTGCAGACCTAACATTTTTGGCTGTCCAATGGCAAATAAACACCTTTTGGCAAGTCGTGCATCTTTAATGTCTTTCACTGGTTGCTACAAACCCCAAGGAGCTATTGCAGTATCATGCAGAAAAGGGATGTTATTTTGTATTAAGTTCAGCTCCTTATATTTTTGCATGTAACTCTAAAATTATTGGAAGACTGAGTTCTATTGAAGCAGAAGGACATTGACAGGATTCAAGATAATTTTTATTATGCCTACCTAACTACAATATTTTTATTGTTACTAATAAGGTAAATATTTATGCTTGATTTTTCTTTGACAGCTATCTCAGAGTAGCTGTGTCATACAGCTGGCAGAGTATATTTTAAATTAAGATGTTTGTTTTAAGGTTCCCTGGTAAAATATAACTGCAGTGCAGAAAGTTGCATATATTATAGGCAGTAATTGGAAATAATTATAAAACCCTGTGCTAGAAAATTGTAATGAAAGAACACTTAGATAAATGACAAATGAGCTGTTCAAAGTTCAGGTGATGTCAAAGGTAAGGCTGTGTGGGCAAGGTTAATTCTCTTCCTTTGTGCATGGGCACTGCAAGTCTTAATGACCTCCCCCCTTTGCACCTTGCAAGAGTTCTGCTGCAATCTGTGGACAAACCCCATACTCCTTATTTTATGCCTGCCCTTAAAGGAATAAACCCCAATGTCATTAATTTCACCCGGGGTCACAGTGTGCTCTGGTGCAGGCAGACACATTCTCTTCATACCCCAGTATGACAACAGAAGCTGGACAATCAGCAAAAGCCCTTATTTTCATCCTTAGATAGTCTTGTCCCAGTAACTCTTTCCTTAATTTAGCTAGAATAAATAATTCTGCTTTGCAAAATAGATGTTGTGACTTCAAGGGATTTGTGTTTCCCTTTCTGGTATGACATTGCAGCCCCTGCCCCAGAGCAGTTTGCTGGTGGTGGCCAGGGCAGTCGCTGGGGTGAAGCCCTTGCTCGTGGGTTGCTGATCTGCGACTGCCCAGGTGAGGGTGATGGCCACCAGCTGCTGACAGCTCTGGCAGCTGGCTAAAGTTTTGATGACAGAACCCACCTTGGATCCAGGAATTCAAGCTTTTAGCATTCCTGATGGAGTCCTCAGGGACTTCATAGAATTAGACAAAATTCTCTCCTAAATTATCCTTTTATTGAATTTAAAAATAATGTGGAGTCAGTTCTGAAGTAGGACAGGTACTCGAAGGCAAATATTGAAGAGGAACTTAGCAGTCCAAGATACATCTTGAGGATGCAGTGAGGAGGAGTGATCAGTGTTGGGAAACAACTGATGTGATCAGTTTTAGCAGCATATTTTTCTGTCAGTTTTATGCATGCAGCTCTTTGGATAAAATAGATTTAGTGGGAGTTCTGGGCATGCCGTGATTCATCTGGCTAGAGCACTTAAACATGTCTCAACAATTTGTTCTTACTTTAAACAGTACTTAAACTCAGTCTTTCAAGTAGGTACAGACATTATTTGTATCTTATTTAATCCTACACAGAAACCTCTTCCAGTTTATTTCTAGCTATGATACCAAAGTCAGTTTGCTGCCAGAACATAAAGTACTGTTTGATCTAATATGGCTTTATTAGATGAAGGTGATACTGGAAGGTAGGTCTACCATGGTGGAAAACCTTTCTTTCCTGTAGACAAATATTTAGTGTCTGAACTCACTTGTAAAGCTCACTTTACAGGAGAGATGTTTCGGAGAAAAATGTTATTACCTCCAACGTAACTTTGCATGCAAGTAAAGTGCCAAACTGGAAACTCTCTCTAAGAAATAAATTTATTTCACTATTAATTTATTATAATTAATTATCACTATTTCTAATGTTTCTAATTTCTCTTGTAAGACATCATAAGACAAGGCTCAGGCTGGGAAAGTGCATTTCTGGCCAATCTTGTTTTTGTTTTATTGGGATGTGACTGTCAAGTTTTTGCCACAGCTGAAGCCTGCAATTAGGTCAGAGTGATTTTCAGTCTCCTTGGCCTTCACTTGATTTGTGGACTGTCATGGTACAGTCTGAAATGTAACAAACTGATTAACTATAAGGAATTTTTGGGCCGCAGTATGCTCTATATTTTCCAGTTAACCTTTTACTAAGTGCGAGCCTGCTTTTGGGATGATAGACCTTGATTAATTATTAGCTCTTATTGATCACTGTAGTTATAGGAAGTCTGAGGTATAATTTTTTTTTTTTTTTTGGCTGACTAGCCTGTCTTTGTGAGCTAAGGCTTTGCAGAAGAAGAATCTGTGCAATCATGACATACCTAGGAGCACAAAGAAGTTTTTCAAGAATGTCCCACTGTGGCATTATCTCCTCCTCTCCCTCCCACTGCAGAAGACAGCAGCTGAACGTGTACTCTGTCAGAGAGCTGAGAAGTCGGGCTCTTTTGTATGAGGCATGACCATTTCCAGAATTGTCTGAAGGGCAGAAGGTGATTCTCCCCCCACCCCCCTTTACCTGCATGACAGGATGCAGACAGCCTAGTATGGATTTAGGGGGTTTGTGGAGAGTTTCCCACATGGGCTGATTTCAGCCCTACTTCTGTTTGCATTCCTATACGTCAAATGAGCCGCGAATACTAAAGTTAGGAGTACCAGAGAAGCTACCGGATATAAATGAGGTTTCCTCACTCCTTTCTTTCTTGCCTGAAAAGAAGCGAATGCAAAAGATCATCTTTGTTTTTATGGGACAAGATGTGCTTGCTTGTTCTGCAGGATTATTTATGAAGTAGATGCCAACAGGAGAGTTAGCTCTTGGAGGATCAATGCTCAGGTCTGAGATACTGCCTTTGGCACAGTAATAATACCACTGTCAAAAAGTGGAGGGTTTTTTTTCCCCTTCAATCTACAAATTTCTAACTTCTCTATTAAATTTTTGTATGCGTATAACTATACCAGTGTGTTATGCAACCTTCTTCAGCAGCAGGTGCTTAAGTGTTTGGCAGTTGAGCTTTACACTCTGGAGAAAGTGCATGCATTCAAACATTTCTGTAGAAGGAAGGAAGGTTTCTGAATATTATAGCTGTGTTGAATCTGTAGTAGCTATTACTCATCGCAGGGAAGTCCACGGATGCTGTTGCGTACAGCTCAGGGAAAAGTTGTCAGAATTATTGATATTCAGACCAATAAATGTCTGGTATTTACCACTTCAGAACATGGTCGCTCTTCACCTTCTAGGTATGTGGCATCTAAAAACCCTTTGCAACCACTGCAACCACAGAGCAGATAAATTGAATCACATTAACTTCAAAGGTGTCATTCACATAAGGAAATGGGATTTAGTACAAGGTTTATAAATATGCTATAATTAGACCATTAATTGTGTCATCGTTTTGGCACCGAAGTTGAAATTGCCTATTCCTATAAGTATACATTATTTCACAGTTCCATTTTAACAATCGTTTCACTTCCCACTGAGGTCGTTCGACGTATGCAATGCTGGCGAGGTAGAAATAAGGCCAATCTAAGAAGACATCGATTGTGCATGTCAGTTAATTGCCAGATGTCTTTTGCTTCATTATTGCAAAGAAATATTTCTTACATGTATTAAAATGGTGAGTTTCCACTAGCTAACAGATTTACTTGATGCAGAATGGATATTAGATCTATTTCCTATTAAATGAAGAAGAATGAATCTGAGTATACAATGAGACTAATGAGCAGCAGTGCTTATTTCTAGATTATCCTTTTAAAGCTAAACACTGTCTTTAAGTCCAACAGGAAGGTGCCATTTCTTTCATTAGATTTTTACACTTGATTTCTTTTGGCAGGTTAAGACAGCAACTTTACATAAAATGGATGATTGGCTGGGAGATTGTGAATCCTGGTTTCCAGGTTATTTCATTTCTAATCAATCATAGAAAAAGTGTTCTTCTGAAGTTGTCTCATTAGTCTGCATTTTTTTCCATCTTTTCTTGATTTGCTTTTAAAAAGACACAGTGTTAAATAACCACCATCGCCCTATTCAAATCCAGGGGTGCAACTAACCCCTCAGAATGAAGGAATGCCCACTCTTTGATTACTGCCATGGCTAAGAATTTAGCTTTCACTATGAATATATCATTGAAATCCTTGTTTCTAAGCCTAGAGATGGGTTACTTGCCCCGTGTTAAGGTCCCTTTTTGCCTCCCTAGGTACCCTAGTTCACCTCTGAGTGTGCAGAGGTCCTAGCCTGTGTACTGGCTGCTGCAGCCATTCCTACAGTGATCCCAGGCTGTGAAATGTTCTCTGGTGCTTGTCAGATCAGGAAACAATTTACTGTGCCAGGGGTCAAAATGCCTCCTCACTGCCACTGTGGTTGTGAGCACAAATGAAACTTGAAAACTACCTTTGTTCTGCTGTGCTCAGTACAGGCAGTGGACTGCCAGCTACCTCAGGACCCAGCTCAGTGGGTGTGCCATTTATATACCCGTGTAGGCTTTGGGGTTTTTTTTCCATTCTTTTTGCTGCTAGGAATCAAGTATTTAATAATTTACAAGGATTCTTTTCAGATTTCTAGATAGGTGAGAAGACATTGATCAAATTATGAGCACTTGCTGGCAATCATATGGGCTTGATCTGCCTGCTAAGAGGAGCATGAATGAATTTACAGTTACATTTAATGACCTAGGAAAAAAATTGAAACTCTGCTGGTGTCTGGGGATTTAGTTAAACTGAATAGCTTCTGAGTATCTCCCCCCATTCCCTTTCTCCTCACCGTGTTTTCTCTTGAGAATGACAGAATGAAATCTGCACACGAGTCTCAGATTTTCTCTAAAACTTCAATCTATTTAAGCCAGGCTGCTCTTTTTTGGAGTTAGGGAAACACTGAATTTCCTCTGATTTATTTTCATTCAGGCTCATGTAATTCTAGATACAAAACTAAAATGAAAAAGTTTTGAATTCATAAGACACTCTTGTATTATATCCAGAAGTAGAAAAGGAAAAGACTTGGTGGCTTGTTGTGATTCACCTATTTCAAAGTGCAGTAGTATAGTGTCTCATTTGCCATTGCTGACTTACTCCCTTGTCATGGTAAAGCAATTCAGACCTCCATCTATCTGTGACTGGTTCCAGGGTTTCAGATATGACTGGCAGGAGACACAGGATGGGGGAAGTTGCTCTAAAACTTGTCTGGCAACTGGGAGTGTTTGAAAGTACAAAAAAGAGTTTGGAACTTCCTGCAACTGCTGGCAACCTGAAGTGTTAGGTGGGAAAAGAAGTTATCAAGGAACAAACATGATTTTTTTTTTTTTTTTTTTTTTTAACTGAATCAATAACTCAGAACATACAAAGTTGTCTTTGAAGGTTTTCTGAAGATCAGGCATAGGTCTAAGGGAGTCATGGAGGCATGCAGACATCTGCAGGAAATATCTGACATGCTCAAAAAAGCCAGTATTTCTCCCCAGCAGCTGGGAACAATCCAACATGTCAGTTTTCCTTTGGTGACTTTTATGAGCAATTACTCTATTCCAGGTATGAAATTGCTCATCAGTTGCTGCTGAGATTTAATTATATAGAAAATTTTCTCTTGGTCATGTTTGAGTGAATGGTAGTATTGACCCTGTTTTCTCTCTATTGATAGGTGAAACTTCTTACAGCTTTGGTTTGAGCATAAAAGGCAGGTTCTAGGTGTTCTTCCTTTAAAATGTAGGGATCAGATCCACTGCTGATAATCCATCCAGGGATGTGGTATTAGAGCTGTGCTATGCCTTTCCATGTCCTGGAAGTGCATGAGGATTTAAATGCATTTGTCTACCTTATGCAAATCAGACTGGCACCAGTAGCATTACTGAGTAACCTCTTCATCTGCTTTGCCCAAAGCATGCAGCTATACTTTGATCTGGTGGGTCTTTGTTTGGAAAGTACCTTACTGAGTGTATTGCAAATGTCATTTAGCTACAGAACAGCAGATTACCAATCAGTATTGCCTTGTCTACTCTGGAAAGATAAATGCAGAAGTACAGCACAAAAGGTGAGTAAATGTATTGTTTTACTGCTTCTTCACACACAGTTAAAATATTTCTGGATTGCATCTTAGATTAAATGTTATTTAAATCATCTTTTAGTTGTGTATATTTTCCTAGTAATACTTTTTAGAAGGCTGTGGGAAGACTGCAGAAAGCAACTGTTTTGCCCTTCAGACTGGTGAAGAAAGGCTTGTGCTGCGTAAATGGGAGAGGGAATGAAGCCATTTCCCAGAGCTGATCACAAAGAAATGAAGTTGCTTGTGTATGGAGTGGTTTACCTGCCTGTTCTGCAAAATAAAACCTTAACTTTGGCAGAAGTTTCCTCCAAGACAAGCCAGTGAAACCTTATGCCTTGCAAAGAGTGTTTTAGTTATCAGCTGCAGCTAGGAGTTAAGTGAATCTACTATATTAGGACTCTTCTCCTACTCCCTCTTACTTGGTACAGCATTTTTATAAAAAGGAGCAACATTTTCTACCTTGAGGTGGAAGTTATCACCTGTCATGTAGGTGGGAAATAAAAGTTCTGTTGACTCTCAAGATAATGCTGCAGAACTTCTAGACCTATCCTAAACTAGGAGAAACCTGAGTTGTAGGTAGTTTAATGTTATTTTTAGGTAGCACAGGTTCAACTAGTGAATTACCATTAGTTGTCATTGGCTCACTGATGAATTCATGTCCTTCTAAATTATTTTTGAATGTGTGCCTACGGGCTCCAACAGGCTCCTTGAAGTAATATAAATTAATAAATCAGCAATAGGTATCCACAAAACTATTACACCAGGGAGTGTAAATGGCTTAGTATGGAAAATATTAAATATTTGTCCTAAGATTCTTAGACCTCCTGTACAACTAAGTCTTTAGCTGCTGTTAAAAATGCTTATTTTTATGAGTGATAGACAAGGCACAAGTCTCTGTGTGAAAGCTGAGGGGTATGTGGAGAAGAGCTTGTGAGCTCTGTGAGTTAAAAATGAAGTTCAGAATAGGAAACAAATAGATGTTTTAATCATGGTCACTAATAGGGTTTTTTTTGGTGGTTTTCTTTATATTTTATGTCCCTTTTTTTTTTTTT
>JAAGNO010009175.1:97958-109084 GCA_033439905.1 Ceryle rudis | reverse complement strand
GAAAAAAAGGAAAAGGAGACAGGGAGAAAAAAAAAGAGAAAGGGAGAAAAAGAAGGAGAAAAGTAAAAAAAATTTAAAAATTTTAAAAAGGAGGGGAAAAGGAGAAAAGAAAAAAGAGAAAAGGGAAAGGAGAAAGTCCAAACATTTTGCAGTCCTGGAAGCAAGACAAGAATGGGAACGGTCATGGGGGCTGCCAGGGCCAAGCAGGAGCAGAACCTCATGTCACCTTTAAGCACTTGCTGAGGAGCAAACCACGAGCAGTGCTGATTAATTGGGTTAATTCCACCCCTAAATGATTATTTTATTGCAGCAGCACTTCTCAACAAGGCACAGGCCCTGCCTCCTCCGGCTGCTCCCCAACACGCCTGTGCCAGTGACAGCCTTCCCCTGAAGAGCTCCCAATCTAGGTCAGAGCTGCGTTTTAAACATCTTTCAATATTAAACAAAATGAAGGCGCTGCGAGTAACACATCTTGGGGGGGGGGGGAGGTGGGAGTTCTGCTTCCATCCATCAGCTTTGTGGGAAAGGCAGCCTTGAAAAAACGTGGATAAAAGGCTCTACTGCTACTGGGGTCTCAAACCTGGCAGCGCCTGAAGCAACAACAATCTGCCTTGCTAATATTTCATAGAATCACAGAATGGTTTGAGTTGGAAGGGACCTTAATGATCATCTAGTTCCAGCCACCCTGCCATGACCAGGGACACCTCCCACTGGAACAGGTTGCTCAGAGCCTCATCCAGCCTGGTCTTGAACACTTCCAGTGATGGAGCATCCACAACTTCCCTGGCAATGTGTGCCAGTGTCTCACCTCCCTCAGAGTGAAGAACTTCTTAATATGGGATCTAATGTGGAGTCCTTCCCCATTTTTCCCGCAGGCCCCAGTACTGAAAGGCTGCTATAAGGTCTCCTCAGAGCTTTCTCTTCTCCAGGCTGAACAACCCCAACCCTTTCAGCCTGTCCTCACAGCAGAGGGGTTCCAGCCCTCAGATCATCTTCAGGGCTCTCCTCTGGACCCACTCAAGCAGGTCCATGTCCTGGGGTATGTTGCAGCCCCAGACTTGAATGCAGTACTCCAGGTGGATATTTAATATATTGCCCTACCTAGTGCCATATGATGGTGGTTTTGTGACTGGAAAAAACCCCAAGAGTTTGTTTTCTGCTTGAGCTTCATGGGTTGAATGAGAGAGAGGTCTGTGTTTTCCACAGTGAGGGAGGATGCAGACCCATTTCCCTGTGCAAAACCTTACGCTATTCCTTTCCCATTAACTCAAGTGCCTTGGGTTTGGTGCTGCCAAACCTCCAGGCACTGCAGGCAGGAGTGTCTCCAGGGAGCACCCAGGATTCTTCACTGTGAGAGTGGTGAGGCACTGGAACAGGTTGACCAGAGACACTGCAGATGCCCCAATCCCTGGAATAGTTCAAGGTCAGGTTGGATCAGGATCTGAGACGCCTGGTCTAAAGGAAAGTGTCTCTGCCCATGGCAGGTGAGTTGGAACTAAATGATCATTAAGGTCCCTTCCAACCCAAACCATTCCCCAATTCCATGATTTGGGAAGCATTGACCATGGGGAAAAGCAGCAGTGCCCTTTATCCACAAGCAATCACTCTGGAATTACCATGGAGGGGATGTTGGTGAGCACAGTAGGGGCTCCAAGGTTGGGGGCTGCAAAGGAGACAGTATCTTGTTTGGCCGCTGCTTAGCTTTGCCACTCTGTGCCCACTCTCTTCCATTCCAGCTGTGAAAAAGCCTGTCGAAAGGAGTTTCAGACCCGATAAATCCAACCTCAATTTAGTGCCTGTTACACTCCACAGGGAGAAGGACACCCCTGTCCAGAAAAATGCATTCGCTGAATTTTATCCTTTTGATTTATAGAGCTTCTAGTTTAAGAGATGTTCTTCTCCTCTCCAAACGAAGCAGACGCTGACAGCTCCATCCATCACCCAGGCTGTCAGAGGCCCAGTGCTTTAAATAAGCTATTAAAGTGAGATCTAGCTGGTTAACAGTCATAACAGACCAGAAATCAGAGAGTTTACTTACTGCAGTGCCCCGTGAAATTAATTTCTTTTTAATGACCGAGGACTGGAGGGAGAGATCGCTCCTGTCTGGGAGATGGAAAGATATTTCTGATCCCGGAGGTGGCCCGAGCATCGGCTATAAGCACCTGCCTGCGCTCGCTCCTGAGTGGCAATCTGTCTTTGTTACTGATGGCAAAGCCTAATTAACAGTCTCAAACACCCACAGTGCTTGACCGGGAGAAGGAGGTGACAGCACTTTCCCTGGCAGCTCTTGGGAACCCTTCTGTGACCCGCTGGGGATGAGAAAAAAAAAAAAAAAAAAAGAGAATTGAGACCAGACATGTACAACTTATCAACTTTAATAACTTCTGTCACCTATTAACATCACCTATTCTGCTTTTTGTGTCCCTAAAATAGGTGTTCATTACTTATGTGTGTTGCAACAGAGGATATATTAAGGGAAAATATATTATGTTATTCTAGGATAAAATATACTAAGTTAAAGATGAAATTTTTCTTGTATATTTAACCCTTGAGCTTGTTTTGGTAAACCTTGAAATTACAGGGATAAAATAATTAGTGCAGAGTTATAAATAATTATGCAAAGTTTATTGCATATGTATGACTAAGGAAAGAAACATGATCTAAGTGTGATTATCCAAGGTAAAGTCCTACAGAAGATTGAAATTGAAAGTAGTAGCTGTAATTATCTAAAAGGAAGTCTATTACTCTATGATAAAACTGTCAAAGTAATGACTGGAGGCTCCTACAAATCGTGCTGAAGATCAATGAAACGAATCCTACGGCAGCTTGAGAATTTAGAAATTGTATTTTGACTTTTAATTCACAATGGAGCCACTCAAAACATAGTTAATAAATGGGTTTATAATACTTCTTAAATAAAAATGAAAACTATCCTGCTGGGCTTGGACTATGGTGGGGCCAGGTCCCACTGCACTCTGCCCAGCAAAGCCCATCACATCCCAAAAGCAACCAACAGCAGTGGCAACATGACACATTACTCAGCTTTTTGTTTTTCTCCCAGTTCCCCCCAGGAAAATCCCAACACTTTGTCTTTTTTAGTGAGCCCAGCGTCCTTGTCATCTTTTCCCTTTCGATTTCCACCAGCCCATTTCATCCCTTCCCACCCCACCATCTGTCTTGTCCACCTTCGCTCCTTAATCCAATCTCCCTGCTAGTATCACCTTGCCTGTGTGCTACGGCTGATTTATTTTGGAGCAGCCAGTTTCTGCGCCGCGTGGGTTGGGACACCTAGAAATTGGCTCAGATTTAATTTCCAGACCTGGGAGAGGAGCCAGGGGGTTTTGCTGGAGGTGCTGAGGAGACCTTATTGCAGTACCTTTCAGTACTTCAAGAAGGCCTATCAGAAAGACAGGGGCAGACTTTTGAGCCGGGCCTGTTGTGACAGGACGAGGGGTGATGGGTTTAAACTAAAAGAGGGAGATTTAGATTGGAGAGAAGGAAGAAATTTTTTATGTTGGGGGTGGTGAGAACCTGGCCCAGAGAGGTGGTTGATGCCCCATCCCTGGAACCATTCTAGGTAAGGTTGGCTGGGGCTCTGAGCACCCTGCTCTAGTTGCAGATGTCCCTGCTCAGTGCAGGGGGGTTGGACTAGAGGACCTTTAAAGGTCCCTTCCAACCCAAACCAGTCTGTGTTTCTATGACTGGCAGGAATAGCTCCACAGGCCCCACTGAGATGCACCATGATAGGGAAATCTGGACCTTGGATAATTAATAGTCACTGATGCCTCAGGGGAAAACCTTCTTTAACCCTCTACTTGGCTTTAAGCCATGCACCAAAACAAACTGCTTAGTCCTTACAGCATTTTTTTACCCCAGACAGGCTGGTAAGCGTTGGTTCCGAAGTGTTAAAACACTGCTTTTCAGCAGCAGGGACAGCTTGCTCGCTGCTCAGATAATATTTAATTTTCCAAAGCAGCAAAGCCTCATCCAATCTGGTCATGTTGGCCACAGCTACATTGGTGTGTTTGAGTAGAGATTCCATCACTCCAATGCACAAGTGATGCCGAGTCCTCAAACCAAATCTCCCCCAGTGGTTTCATGGGCACAGATGCCCCAAAGCTCTTCTTTTTATATCCATAGGTGAATATTTGGCTCTGTTCCCAGCCGGGCAGAAGGTGAAGGGCATGGTGCTGTGGGATGCTGCCTCCCCCTGGGACTACACACAGGAGAAAGCCCTTGTGTCCCCTCCCCAGGGACCTGCTGTGCTGCTGCAGGGACAGGGGAGCACGCTGGGAGGTGGAGCCGAGGCTAATACAAATTTATTAAGAAAAGGCTATTTTTAGCTAACAGCAAGAGCTGCATTATCTCCCAGTCGCTGGCTTGCACTGCCATCAGGGCATGGCCATTCTCCTGCCCCTCCCCACACTCATGGGGACAAGGCCATAGTCACCACAGGTGGGGCTGGTGACTGAGCCCCCCCCCTAAAGGGGAGGGTTTCTGCCTTCAGAGGAATTTATGAAGCATCACTGCAGCAAGTGGAGACATAGAGAAGGACATGGCCCAGGGCCCCCACCTGCACACTGACCCCATGGGACAAGGTGTGGCTGCGCCACAGCCAGGGACCATCTCTTGCCTTCAGGGCAACCTCTATCTCCATCAAAGCAACCACACCAGAAGCAATCCAGGGCTTACACCATCAATTGCCCCAAAAGCAGAGTCCGCCCAGAGCTGTTCTCCTCCAAGAGCCATCCCTCCGAGGAGCAGCAGTGTCTTCACGATCAGTTGGTGTTAAAAATACATAAATCATTCCTTGTGATTCTCCTTCTCGTACAGGCAGGAGTGGTCCAGGGTCCTGCAATCCCACCTTCCTGGGCAAAGCTGAACACCCTGATCCAAGTGAAAAGGGGCAGTGAAACCGAGCAGTGGGAAGAACCTGGGAGGAAGGAAATGGCCAGGTCCACAGTGGTAAATTCATCCTCCCATGTCCTGCAGTGGGAAACAACATTAGTTCTCACATGAAAGGATAAGTGTAGAGTCCTACACCTGGGGAGGAATAACACCATGCACAGGTACAGGTTGGGGATAGACCTGCTGAAAAGCAGCTCCATGGAAAAGGACCTCGGCATCCTGGTGGACAAGAAGTTATCCATGGAACAGCAATGGACCCTTGTGGCCAAGAAGGCCAATGCTCTCCTGGGGAGCATAAAGAAAAGCGTGTCCAGTAGGTTGAGGGATGTTCTTCTCCCCTTCTATTCTGCACTAGTGAGACCACATCTGGAATACTGTGTCCAGTTTTGGGCTCCCCCATTCAGGAGAGACAGGGACCTACTGGAGAGAGTCCAATGGAGAGCTACAAGGATGATTAAGGGACTGGAACATCTCTCCTATCAAGAAAGGCTAAGAGGCATGGGGCTGTTTAGTCTTCAAAAGAGAAGGCTGAGAGGGGTCTTAATGTCTATAAATATCTGAAGAGTGGGTGCCAAGTAGAAGGGTCCAGTCTTTTCAGTGGTGCCCTGTGATAGGACAAGGGGCAATGGTCACAAACTGAACAGGAAGTTCCACCTCAACATGAGGAAAAACTTCACTGTGAGAGTGACAGAGCCTGGAACAGGCTGCCCAGAGAGGTTGTGGAGTCTCCTTCTCTAGAGACTTTCAAGACCCACCTGGATCTGTTCCTGTGTGGCCTGCCCTGGGTGTTCCTGCGCTGACAGGAGGTTTGGACTCGATCTCCAGAGATCCTTTCCAAACTCCCATTCTATGATTCTTTGAATGGACTCACCCTCAGCATCAATCACATCGTTCTCTATCGCGCGCTTCCTCGGCAGACGGTTTTGCAGCAAGCGAGGGAAGTCGTGTCCTTGCCAGAACTAAAGGAGGCACGGGGCCCTCACCTGCCTTGAAAGGAGTTTGTAAACAGGGATTTCACTGATGTTTGCTCTCAGACAGGTAATGAGTCTAGGCAAAGAGTCAAGCCCAGGCCTGCTGTCTCACACCATCATTTCAGTCCCTTTCATACACAAAAAAGCATTTTTCCTCCCTCTGCTCCCCCCACCACTTATTCCTCTCCTGTACACGGCCGATGCCATCCTGAAGACACACGTAGCCAGATCAGGAAGCTTGTCAGCCTGCAAAATAAAAAGAAAAGGGTTAATTAAATTCAGATGGGTCCTCAGATGAGGTCTAAAGTGCAGCCCCAGGAGGAAGGTTTGGTGGTGGGCAGCAGCATGGGGCAAAGCCAGCTCTGAACTAAGGTTCAAAGCAATTGCAAAACCAATCTGATTTACCCCAGGGCTAAAGCTCACCCAAGTTTTGGGAAGAAATAAGACATAAGGATAATCCAAGTCTGCCAATATTTCTCATTATAACAATGGATATTTAATTACAGGTGAGCAGGAGCATCGCAGGTGCCCGGACCTCATCCTGCCCTTTCCCACCTCTGTGGGACCTTCTGCTGGGGGAAGATGTGAAGCAACTGGTCTCAGGGGCTACTTCTTGCTCTGCTGTTTGCTCCATCAAAAAGAAAAAAAGAAAATAATAATAAAAAAAAATAATCAAGGTCACAGGGTGAGGGCAAACAGCTCGTTTTGGGCACGTTGACAAGGAGAAGAGAGGGGTCATGTGCGGTGATGGGGAGCGCGGCCGGCACCGAGGGAAACTCAGCCAGACAGTGATGAATGGGCAGGGCAATGAAAATATACAGCCGTATTTATTACCACTGGTCATTTTTGACAGCGGAATATTAATAAGAATACTAATAGTCAATATTTCTTCGGGAGAGGCTACATCCATTTTTAGCATCTTGCCAGAGCACAGGAGATGAGTTTCTTATGGGCTGTTTCTTGCGGCTGCCGACATGATGTGATGAAATCTGAGGTCCTCGAGCTACGGTACAGTGCAGTGGCTCAACTTTATTGGGCTTTCAGAAATCCAATTTTACTGTGTCCAATATTGTGAGTTGATTAAACCTGATTTGAATCGACAAACGTCCGGCGGGGAGGGGGTGGGGGGTTGCTTACTGTGAAAGAAAGGAGAGAGTTTAATAAACAGGCTTGGGAGATAAATATCTACTTTTATTCCAATAAAACTCCCGTGTCAGAAAGCTGATGGTAGTGTGAAGGGTGAGAGAGAGAAAATAAAAAAAAAGCAACAAATGTCTCCAAGCAAGTGAAGACTCAAAGATACTGAGAGTACAAGAGATTAAAATGGAAAAGCAGACAGGGAAGTGGTATCTGGGTGCAGGACCTTTGGGGATGAGATGCAGAGTGAGGGGTGCTGCAGAGAACCCCCACTGGGTCTCTGGACAGGGAAGGGTTGATCCTGGGAGGGAACAGCCTCTGTTATGCTCAGGACAAGATCAACCTTTCCTACTACCTGCAAAAACCCATCTGGGCTCCAAACTGGGCTGCTTTTTTGGCTTCAGGTGGTGGACCACAGCATCCAGGGCACTGATGATGCTGTGAAAGAGGCTGGGATGCAAGAGGGAAATGCAGGTGCCCTCCACTCCTGTCCTACGCCTTCATCCAGCCTTGCTCAGGGTCAGGATGAAACTCTTAGGATGCTGACCATCAGATCCTACCCCCAAAACTCAGTTCATCTCTCACCTCCTTCCCGCTGCAGCCATCCACATCTGAAACGTGCATTCCCCCTCACCCCATGATGTGCTCCCCTGGTCCCCAGAAGAGGACATGGTGCTCACTCATCCCTCACGGCAATCTCTGTACCCCTCTCTGGTCCTGCAGGTTAAGCTGCCTGATCTGAGAAGATCCCCAGCTGTGTCCCGCTGGACATTTGCACTCCCCTTCCCATGAATCCAAAATCCTTCACTGCTCAGAGCCTTGACTGCATGTTAACTGGCAGCAGCCGCTGCGCTATAAATTCCCCGCATCCCTCTCCGGCAGAGTCGTTCGGCACTGGCAGAGCCGTATATCAAACCTTCCCCCGTGATTTAGATGGGGGGGGGAAACACACAAATGAAACACAAACAGTGTGCTCTGCAATAGAGTCTCTTTCAACAGTTGCCCCAAAAGCGTGGGGTCCAGGAGAACCCCTGCTCTGCGTCACTTGCGCCTCGAAAACCACTGCGAGGATGGGATCTCGGGTGCTGTGCCGAGCCACAGCGTGGGGCTGAAACCATGAAATGCTGTACCCAGAGGCGAGGACGGAGCAGATCAGAGCCCCAGCTCCTGCCAGAGCCTGGCATCGAACGGGTTTTACTGCCCTGCAAAAATATATTTTCCTGTCCTCTGCAACCACAGGAGTCCTTATTATTCAGCCTGCGTCCGTGCCGATGGCTCTCTCCCAGGCAGCTAAAGATCACAGCCAGGGCTGCTCGAGACAGACACTGTGACTTCTTTCATAAGGACTATGTTGTCAAAACCTACAGGCTTTTTGCAAAAGGTTTCAAAGGGTTTTACAGCCGAGGAGTGAAGATAAAGCTGTTACACCTGGTCATCCTAGAGGGACAATAGGCAGAGACTGAATCAGTCTCGAGATGATGCTCACGGCTGTTTGAACAAAAGCAGGGTGCAACCTTCGACCAGTATCTCCCATCGGACCAGGAAACCTTTGGCTTTCCCCAGATTTCTCTGCCTCAACATCTGGTTTGAGCAAAGAGGAGGCATTTGGCTTCTCCTTCCTCCCCCCTCTCCTGGATCTGGACATCCTACACAAGTTCCTCCAGTGTGTTTGCTAAGGAAGCAGTTTGGGGGTGCATAGGGATCCAATCCCCACCAGCACGACAGATGGGTGCACCTGCCCCCACTCAGCAAACCCAGCACATCCCAGCTTGGCTGCTTGCGATCCCACCTCTGCCCAAGGTTTACTTAAATGGAAACACAAGTACCTTGTACCAAACATAAAAGGCTTGGTTATGCTGGGTTTTGGTCTCTTCTGGAAAAGATTGCAGCTTTAGGGCAAACCAGGTAAGGCAAAGCTGCGTATTCACTATAAAACTTGCTTCTGGAGCAGCCCCCAGCCCTCACCATGTGGCTCCCCACTGTCACTGGCTCCTCTTCAGCCCAGCGTCTCCCTCTGGGGCAGCTGCCAAGGAGCCCAGGGTAGCATCATGCTGCTGCTTCCCATTTGATAAATGTTCCCTTATCTGTATAAGACACCCAAACCTCTATCTGGACAGTGAGTGACACCCATCACATTTCCTTTACCTCCTCCAGCCGATGAACTCATGTGTCAGATGAGGACAGGGGTGCAGAGGCACAGGGACAGCTTTGCTCAGCATCCCTTGTTCCTCTGTGGTTTGAGCTTGCTTTTCATCTGCCCTAAAGCAAAGTAGCAACATTATTCCGGGAGCTGGGGATCGTTTATGCAGCCATGACTCTGCAGTTTGGAGACACGAGCATTTTTCACACACACACCCCCCCAACACACACACACACGCCCCAGCCACCTTTCCCCTCAGCTGGAGGGGAGCCAGGCCACCCACCCAAATGTGTGGACCAACCCTGGAGAAAGAGATTATGGACATGGGCTCCGTCCCAACCTCACACTTGGTTTATTACCCTTGTGGCTATTGTAACCTAAATGTAAGAAAGGATGAGCCTGTCCCACCCGTCCCTCCTGTTCCATCCTCCCCCACCCATTTCCCTCAACATCATATTTTCCCTCCATCACTTACAGCTCTCCCCTGTTCTCCCTTGAAACAAGGAGTGTTTCCAAAGCCATCGAGCTTGGGAGGTTTGCCCCGAGGGAGTCTCCTTCTCTGGAGCCTTTCAAATAGAAATCTCAAAAGTCACCTCCACCCCCTTTTCTTTAAGGTGAGGGTTAAGGAAAACCTTTGATTTCTCAGGGATGGAGTTACATGTTGGTATCATTTTGCTGCTTTAAGTGATGCTTTTTGGAGGCTCCATACTTAAAACCCTGTCAGGGAAGAGAAAATTAAATGAATCCTCAAAAATTTTGATCACAATTACTCCAGGGTTTGGATTTTTCACCTCATCTGAGAAGCAGCCCCCATCCCAACACATCAGGTTTTCCTGGGAAAGCCACATCTCTCCACACACCAGCAAGCCAGGGGCCCTCAGTCCTTCACAGCCACCCCAAATCCCTGGGGCAAAGAGAGATTTTTGCTTGCCAGGGAGAATAAAGAGGGAAATGACACCATTAACAACTCTTCTGGCGACAAGAAGCTGTGTTTTTTTAAGGAACTGAAAAGCATCCCTGGCTCCAGGGTAGGTGCGGGATCCTGCTGTACCAGACACCCCACTAAGGCGAAAATCCCTTCCCCCATAAGCAGCACCCCTTTGCCCTCATCATCCTCTTTCCCCCCAGCATCCCCATCTTTACTCAGTCCTGCCTGCACAGGAGGTCACTTAGTTTATTTTTTTGCTGTTTATTCCCTTATTCGATTTTCCTGTCCCCAGATCCCTCAGCATTTTAAAGCCAAATCAAAGCCTGGTTTGGGGGTGGTTTCTGAGTTTTGGGTTTTTTTGTACTTTTTTTTTTAATTGCTCATAATTAAGTGATTCTTGGCAGGGAAGACCATGGAAACAGCATTATCCCACAGACAGGAATTCAGCTAGGAATTTCCTCTTAACCTCCTAGCTCTAAATACATCTGGAAAAATATATAATCACTTTATTTATTACACAAGTATTTCCTTGCAAACAGAGCCCTCTTGCAGCACCCCGGGACCTTTATCACAACAGCCCCTGACAAGACCTTGAGCTGCGCCTTTCTTTCAGTAATTGTTGAGCTCCACTTTTCCTCCTGCCACAGTCATGGGAAAAAGCCTCTGGATTTTTTTTGGATGGGTCTAATTTTTCAGTGCGTTGGCTGGTGCTAGACAGCGAGAGCATTGCTTGCACCCACACAGCACTATACAGAACCACAGGATGGTTTGAGTTGGAAGGGACACTGAACAGTCATCTGGTGCAATGTCCCTGCAGGGACATCTGCAACTAGAGCAGATTGCTCAGAGCCCTGACCAACCTCACCTGGAATGGTGCCAGGGATGGGGCATCAACCACCTCTCTGGGCAACCTGGGCCAGGCTCTCGCCACACTCAGCATCAAAAATTTTTTCCTTCTCTCGAGCCTGAATCTCCCTCTTTTAGTTTCAAACCATCCCCCCTGGTCCTTTCGCAACGGGCCCTGCTCAGAATCTTATCCCCA
>JAAGNO010009175.1:86296-97302 GCA_033439905.1 Ceryle rudis | reverse complement strand
GCTTCCTCCATTTCTTGCAAATACATTCCACTGAACTTCCCCAACATTAGTAGCAGAGTAAATTTTATGTGATGTTGCGGTTCCCCACAGTGATCCAACCGCGCTGTGTGTACCCAGAGTTCACCAAACCCCTCAAAGATACCCAAGCATTAGCTTGCAAACCAGCACTGCATACCAAGAGAGGAAAAGAAACAAATCTCTGGGTATCTTGTGCACAAGCCAGTGAGTCCCTATGGACTCAAACAACCACAAGCCCTCCTGCACCCTTACACCCAACTGTGGCCTCAAGACCTAGCCTCTGCACACATGGCATGTTCACACACCTTAAAAAGAAAAAGTGATGTTAAAAGTTCACCAGTGATGCTTTTAGCTGTGTTGTTACCAGCAGCTCAGTTCTGGTGAAGTTTGCATGACAAACATCATAGACATAGATCAAAGGCTGGACCCAAAAACCAGAGATACTCAAAACCAGGGAAATTCAGCTGTTCATCAGCAATATTCTCCAGCCCTTCCTTCTTATTAAGATTTGCCTCCAGTCATAGAATCAGAGAATCATTTGAGTTGGAAGGGACCTTAAAGATGATCTAGTTCCAGCCCCCCTGCCATGGGCAGGGACACCTCCCACTAGAGCAGGTTGCTCAAAGCCCCATCCAACCTGATCTTGGGTCTCCAAAGCACCAAACCCTTTGAAAGCCACAGCATCCTTCCCCCTGTGCTCCAAAGGGGAAATACCCCCCCCCTCCCCGCTTGCTCTTTTCTCACATCTCACAGCATTTTGGAAAGGCCAGCAGGGTCTCTTGGGGCAGGTAAGGATGGAGCCAAGAGTAAAACAGCCCCAGCATCCCCTTTCCAAGCTCAGGATTAGCACCCAGAAATGCTCAAAGGACTGATGGAGCAGGTTCAATAGGGTGGGCTGCTTCCCAAAACCCCAGCGCATCTCAGAGAAACTTCCCCCTCCTGCTAAACCCCCCAGACTAAAGAAACCATGTTCATGTAACTCCAACACGCCCCACGAGGCTGGGTTACTTTGAGCTCATCACACTCTCAGCTTTGCACTCGAGTGTAGCTCCACTTTTCCAAATAAGCTCAAGGAAAAGCCTGTATCCAGGACTGTCAGCTCTAAATATTCATAAGTCATGAGACTGGCTTCAAAGTCGGCAGATATTTTAGAAGCTCACTCGTACATTGCTATTATTCAAAATGGTCTTAATTTTTTTTTTTTTAGATTTTTTTTTTTAAATAATGTTCTATATTTGGCTTTCTTTTGATGTATCTTCTCTTTGGGTTTGTGTTTCTCCCTGCAATCATATGGGCTTTAAAAAAACCCAGAAAGACAACGAAATGGTAGCTGCAGTTCTGTTACATTCACACAGCTCCAGATGTTAAGCCTTAAAACAAAGCCGATAAGGGGAGGGGGAAAAAAAAAAAAAGAATAAAATCAGGATGAAGCCACAATAGCTGGTGGGAAGCTCCAGGAATCTGCCTACACACCCACAATCCCATCTGGTACCAGGGACACCTCAGAGGTTCCCACCCTAACAGTGGTTGCTCAAGAGTGGTGGCTGAGACTGAGTTGAAGTGTGTGTTGAGCACCATTATAGTGCTACAGGATTTGGATTTGCTAGAAAAGCAGGAGACAGCCATAAACCTGCAGGCAATATCCTAGGGGAAAAAAAAAAAAAAAAAAAGAAAAAGCCCTCTTAGGTGATAGCGATGGCGGTTGAATGAGGCAGTGCTGTCCCCAGGAGCTGGACACGGGGACAGGGCAAATCCTCATTTCCCACAGATGCATCTTGCACCCAGGACTAGACAGAAGGGATAAAACCACTTTGCTTCCCGCTCCTGCTGAGGAAATCAAAGGAAAACCCCACGCAGTGATGTGATGAACATCCCGGGAGAGCGCATCAGCATTTGTGCCTCGTGCCGCAGCACCCAGCCCTGCCCATGGGCATCCCCGTTCCCAACCAGCGCTTTCCAGCGCTCCCCCAATCCGAGTGACAATGGAGCTAATCCCAGGTGTCTGCCTCGTCCCGCCGTTGCACGGCAAAATGCTTTGCCTAATCCGATTAACTAAAATTGATGTGTTGCTCTGCACATTGCGGGGCCGGTGGGAGCACCCAGCTAATCACTGGGGAATAAAAGCTACCAGGACTTTGATTACTGCTGTAGTATTCTCCGAGGAGCAGCTTTACCTTGTAAATCCTGGAGTACATAGATAGTATCACTGGGGGGAAAGGAAAAAAAAAATAGAAAAACAGGGAAGTGAAAAGCATCCTGGGTACAGAGCGCTCATATACTAGCAGACTGGGTGAAGAAGGACATTTCTTACTGGTACTAGTGGGAGCAGCACATCATGGCTCCACTCGGGGAAAAAAACAAAACCTAGAGGTGAGAAATCTCCCAGAGCCAAGCAGCAGCCAACACGGTGCTGCTAATAATATCCAATTTGTTGTGGATAGCAAGGAAACTCTAGAAAAATAGAGGGACGTTTGGTGTGGATCCAGGATCAAAGAAGGCAAGGTGATGGGGCTGGGGGACACACCCAGGCTGCTTCCCACCAGACATCTGTCCCAGGTGGAAACCTGCGTGCATCTGTACACAGGGTTTGACTCTAAGAATAAAGAAATGCAAGACCGACCGGTTCCACTGGGTGGTTGTATAGGAAATAAGCATCAAACGCACGTGCTCCTGTTCTTAATGAGCTAATGCTCAGGTTTACCAACGGCCCAGCACGCTGCAGGGAATGCAGAGAGGCTTCCAGGAGGCTTTTGACTTCGAACACCATGACATTTGAAAGCAGGGCTGCAAAATATCAATAAACATGGGCTAAGTGGCTCACGGCATGGTCAATACTGGCCTCTGGCTTGGGGGAGCTCCCCGGGGCACAGCGGGGATCAGCACTGAGCTGCTGCCTGGGGACCTTGCTGTTAATGAGCTGGAAATCCATCTGAAGGGCTCTGCTGAGCACACGCAGAGTGTCAAGTAACGAGGAAGGCAGGACAGTTACTGGAGCAAATGGGCTTGTCTGGTGGGTTAAGCATAGCCCAGGGAATGGGGCTGAGGGCAGCAGCAGGGCTTCACTTGTCAGCACCACCGGGTGGGGGTCTGCTGCCAGGGGAGCCCCAATCTCACCCAGTTCAGCTTGGCAAAACCAGCAACCTCTGTTACTTACCAGCTGCCCGAAGCCTTGCAGGTACAAACAGGGCAATTGCAAGGATGGGATATGATCTTACATCTCTATATCCCACTGAGGAGCTCAGCAGGAAAACACATGCAGAGATCTAGTAGAGAAACTTGAAAAAAAAAAAAAAGCATAAAAAATGGTTTTAAGGACAGAGAAATACCATGTAGAAAGGCTCATGAGGATCTTGTTCTGCTTAAGCCTATGGGAAAGAAGATTGATGGAGACTTGATGGGAGAAAAATCTGAGAGCTAAAGGGCTTGTAGCCTGGGCTGGATTTTTGATCCCCTCTCAGACCTGTAGATTAAAGGTGGCCCAACAGCCCTGAGCCCTCCCAGGCTGAGCTCCCAAGTGGTAGTCTGAGGGGGGAAGTTCCAGGAGCACCACCCGCAGCAGGAATGGGCACAATCACAGGTGACCTAGGCTCTCCACAGCCATCTCCTCATCTGCTTTTGGACACAGCAGCAAGGTGGTGTTTAAACGTGCTTGCTCCACAAGCCTCTAGAGCCACCAAAACCCCAGCAAAAGCCTGGTGACAGTGGCTGATCATGCCTGGGTTCCCACCCATGCACCCATCTCCCCTTGTTCCTTCTGCCTGCAGCACCCCACTGTGCCTGGCCACCAGCGCTGGGACAGTTACTGCCCTTTCCTTTCCATAGGCCCTTCAACACAGCCCACTGGATGGTCTGGGGGGAAACCAGAAGATCACCAGAACCATACACAACAATTGCTTCAGGGTGATGGTGCTTCGGGTGTTTACCGGGGAAGGGCTCAGGACAGCTCACAAGGAAAGAAGGAGGCAACTCAACATCTCATCCTAACCTACAGTGATAGTCTGCTCTGTCAACAGGAACAAATCCATGTCAGAAATGGCTGATTCTAGTAAGAAAAAAAAACAACCAACCAAGCACTTAAACCTCAACCTTTCAGACACACAAGCCACCAGTTACACTTCACCAGCAGGTGAAGACATGAGAGTTCAACCCTTGTCACATCCCTCTTGAAAGCAGAATTTATACAAGCCCTGGGGCTGGAAGCTGTTAGTTAGTGCCGCTTGATGCTCTGCATATCAAGGTCCCAAAGGAAAGCTGCACACTGGGCAGGGCTGCAAGAGCAAACCCCAGGCTACAGCATCCATCACATGCTTTGGTTTCGCATGGCGAGTTTATTCTTTGCTTCAAAAGAAAGATACTTGTTGGTTTTTTTTCAGAGAAATCCATCAGTGTGAGCATGTCTTCAGTTCAGAAGGGCAGGACCTGGCTCCTTTGATCCTTGCTTGTACAGCACAGGAGATGCAGGGACACAGACAGGGCTGCTACACACATTGTGACATTAACGGTGCTTTATCCTCCCAGGCTAAACACAGCCACGCTTTGGAGAACTCCTGCCGACTCCCCCAGATGTTTCCAGAAACTGTCCCTAAGAAGAGCCGGATCCAGAGAAGGGCAGCCCCGCAGTTCCATCAGCCCCTGCAGCAGGGCACCGGTGGACGTTTGCTGAGATGAGGGCCAGGGCCCTATTCGCAGACATCAGATACAAAATATGCCAAGTCCTTTGAATCTGCAGACACTGTCTGGGTTCTCTTCCCAGCCTGCCTGCCATCCTGAATCACTTGAAAAGACTCTGGGCTTTCGAGGAAATTCCTGGTGTATTTCACTGGCATACGGGATGTTTCCAGTAACAGGAGCCACTGTGGAGTCATTGCCTTGAACCTCTGAACCTTTCTGGAAATGTCACCTTAGAGATGTTTTCAGTATTTTAATTTATTTGGGTTTTCTACATAAAGTATAAAATGCTGAGAGCGGCTGCAGAACAAACTTCTCCCAGTGCTTCTGCTTGGAAGTTGACAGAGGAGTGATGATGCTCCATTGCAGGGTTTACTCAGCCCAAACTGGGTGAAGTTTTCTGAGTGGGGCAAACTTTACCCAGATCAGATATTTTCCTATTTAAAGCAAATCTGCAGCAGGGGAGCTTCGCTTTCCTAAGCGAAGACCAACAAAAAAACCAACCCAGCACCTTCCTTGAAAACTGGAGAAGACAATGCTTAGGATGAAGACAAGCAAGACACTCCTTTGCACCAATACAACGCCCTTCTGTGGAGGCTACAGGTACCATCTGTTGACTGGAGGGCTAGGAATTATTTACATTTTATTATTAATCTCCTCTTCCTCCACCTGCAAATTCTATCCAAGTGAAAAAAAAGAGGTTTGGATATCTGTTGTGCTTCCATATGCTGGGAGTCCCAGGCAGAGAGCAGCTCAGCCAGCACTTTGACATGATGGCTTGCAGCAAGTCTACCCTACTGAGGACACACCAGACTTACACTGCCAGGCTGAACCGTGCATGGACAGACCAAACCTGAAGTTTCTGAGGTTCTCTGTATATTCCTTGTCTGTCTGGATACATCCAAGTCCTTTCTGCATTTGATGCACACGTGCACGTCCCTGCCTGGGGACCTCACCTTGGGTAGGAGAACAGGAGCCCACCTTTGCTGCTTGCTGTCCACGCAACTCGAGAGCCTGAAGATCACTGCAGTGAAGCAAGGCAGAACATCTGGCCCACACGTGCATTAGGGAGGAAAGATTTCTCCTTGTACTTAAGGGACTGGCTGTAAAACTCGCTGTTCTCTCTGCTGGAGGCTCCTGGCTGTCTAGACATGATCAGTTACATGCACTCAAATCCCCAGTTGCTCCTGATCTGGCTTGAAGAGACCCTCCTGGCTCTCCTCCCAAGGAGGGGCTGACTCTCCCTGCCAGCGCAACTCTCCTCAGCCAAGGGAAAGGCAGGGGGATCTTGATACGAAGGGCTTGGCCAGTGGACGCCAGGAACTGGGGTGGTGTGTCATAATGGGAAGGGAGGGGAAGGAAAAAACCCCAGATCTTACCAAAGGGACAGCAACTCCTGGGAGCCCTCAGAGGGTGAAGGAAGAGGAGAGACATGAAGGAAGACGTTGGTTTGTGCAGGGAACATTAAGAGGGAAATGTTTATTTGCTGTTTGCAGGCAGAGGGGATAACCCCCTTTAGTCAAAAGCCAGATTTCTCTCAAAAAACCCTCAAATGGTTGTTTAGACCCCCCAAGCCGGGCTGAGTAGTCCTGGAGTCCCTTCTCTTTAGATAAGAAAGGAGAAATGAAAAATGTCCAACAAAGGGTAGAGCAGGGGAAAGCCAGAACTCAGACTTGCCCTCTCTGTTGACTTGCTGCCATCCCCTGGGCTTTGTTAACTTTTTGGCTTTAGGTGCCCCTACAGCCCCCACAGTGGCTATGGCAGCACTCTGAAGTGCCTTTCTGCATGGACCTGAAGATTTCGGTGGACGTCAAGGTTTTCAAAAAGGACAAGACACGTGTACACGGCAGAGGAAAAGCAAAGCAGCTTTCCCACGACTATGGAGCAGGACAGGAGTGAGCCCAGCGCTCGGGAACACACCAGCCTCTTGGCACCTGCTGAACTGCATCTAATCACAGAATGGTGGGGGTTGGAAGGGACCTCTGGAGATCATCTCTTCCAATCCCCCTGGTCTAGCAGGATGACTCAGAGCAAGGTGGGCAGGACTGGGTCCAGGCAGGTTGGAATCTCTCCAGAGAAGGAGACTCCCCAGTCTCTCTGGGCAGCCTGGGCCAGGCTCTGGCACCTTTACAGGAAAATAATTTTTCTTTAATGCCAGAAAAGACTCCACATTGTACGGACACTGCTTGCACAACGCTCAGCCCAGTCCACCTAGACCCTCTCGTCAGAACTACTCCTCTGACCTCATTCTCCCTCCCTCCACCCCTTCCCTGACTCTTCACTTGGATTTAATCAAAAATCAAGATGGGAGGGGACATGCCACAGACCTGAGATTCACCACATGTTCCTCACTGCTCTCCCCAGCCTGCCGAGCTGGATTTGTGGTCTTAACCTGACAGGAAAATTGGCCCAAATCCCACATCACCCTTGAGGCTGAGGCCAAGCCCCAGCTCCTCTCCTTGCAAGCACACCTGGCCCTGCAGCTGCTCTGCAGCCACAGCTGGATCCCACCAACATGGGAGCTGCTCGTGGCACATCTCCCTCACCTTTGCAACCTGATGCACAGGACCACAGTGAAACCATCTGTGAGGAAACACATCCACATCCCTTATCTGCTCTGTGGGCTCAGCCTGTTCATGGCCAGCACAGCTCCATCTGCACTCTGCCATTTAAGCCCAGATTGAGGAGTCAGAGTCACTTCTCTGGAAAGGGCAGTGACCCTCTCAGCGTCTCATCACAGAGCAAGGGACTCTGAGGGCAGTTTCAGACCCAAGCACAGCCACCTTCTCTCTGCTGCTTTTGCAGAGGACAGTTTCTACCAAAAGAAGTGACAAATTCCCCGCTCACTTCAAAAGCCAGCACCCTTGTCTCTGCAGTCTGCTTTACCTAGAGCTTTAAGAATACAGCACTTAAGGCACATCCACCACAAAATGTACTGCTATATATAATTATATACATGCATATTTATAATTTTAAGCACTGAGGCAATTGGGGTTCTACTGGATTCCTTTCTGCTGTTAAGCATTCCCTCATCTCGAGCTTGTCTTCAGATGCGAGAGAAAAGAACCATCAGGCTCAGACTCCTCTGTCAAGCTTCTGTCTGCCTCAGTTCTACATGAAAGAGATTTCTTGAAGTTCCTCCTCAAAATATGCAACCATGCAGAGATACCTTGAACAGTAATGACAAATGCTCTGGAAACCTCTCACAGAGACCATTTCCCAGCAGCACGAGCTGCGGTAAGAAGTGAAGTTTTACAGCCAGGTGACAGGGGCAGGAATACGTGGTCTCTTCAGCTGGGAGGGGAAAAAACAAAAAGAGTAAAGAACCTTTAATCAGGTAGCTGGAGGAACGAGGAGCAAAGCAGCAAGGGAATGGGATCATCAGGATGATGTCTGGTCCTGTTGTCTTGCATAAAATGACCTGAAAAGAAACTGAAAGCTATAGGCTTAAATAAATCAACAAAAAAAAAAAACAAACAAAAAACCACCGCCAAAAAAAACCCCAAACCAAACGACAAGCAAACAAACAAGAAAGCAGCACCAAACTTTGTGGTGTTGCCTGACAGAACTGATACAAAATCCACAATTTGTGTAAAAAACTCACAAAAGGCTACTGCTGAGGGGTGCGAGAGGGTTGCTTAAGGACCTGAGCAGTGACACTTGTCTTCCTAGGCCGTCAGGTGACACCAACCACCACCTCAGCTCTAAACACTCCCTGTTCCTCCCTCTCAGTCCTTTTTCCTGCCTTGCTGCTCATTTCCTCCTCTAAGGTTAAGCAGAAACCTCTCCCCCACCAGTGTCCGCAGCAGAACTACTTCTTTTGGGTTGTCTCCAACTGTTGTGAGCCAAACAGGATCATGCCTATTTTTGGTCAGGCACGAATAGCTGTTCTTCACCAAGGTGCTGCTTTTCTTCAAGCACAGAATGCCTCCTCAGAAACCCACCAGGCCAGAGAGTGGAGAGACCACATCTATCCAGCGCCTGTCCAGTGCCACTCTGAACGCATTTAAGATATCCTGAAGTGAAGCCAGTGCCTATAGACAGCAACGGTCCCAAAGCAAAGAGGGTTCTCTCTTCTCCTCGTAGGTGGACACAGCTACACACAAATAACCCAAAGCTTCCCCCTCTCCCATTTGCCTGGGAGCGTCTTGCCTGGAAATTGTTTAGGGCTCTTCCACGACAAGGCACCCGTCGGCCAGCTGGCAGCACGACCACATCTACAGAAAGTAGTTCCCTTTCCTACGCTCACTCCAACACTTTCAGATTTTCATTTTTTTTTCCTACTTAGCAAAAAAAAAAAAGCTGACAATTCATTTTAGCTCATTTCAAAAACTAAAATAAAAATTAAGCTTACGCAGTCGCGGGCCCCGCATGCAGAAAGGGACAAACACACAGATGCAAACAAAACACTGAATTACCATTATGGAAATTAATTTTAAGAGTCACAAAGAATATTATTCCTGGAAATTGCTTTTATTTAGCAATTATGTTAACACCGCAAGAAGGCAGTTGGCATTGAAAACAAACAGTTCCATTTAAAAATCAGGGAAGTAAATAAACTGAAATTTCAGGGCACTCACACCTGAATACACTCCACTACCTCGAATACTTAAGAACCCTTAATCAAAGACTTAGGTTTTTGTTTGTTGAGGAGTAGAAGGGGATAAAAGGGTAAGAGAAACTGTTTATTTCTGAAGTTATTTATATGTTTTTGCAAATCAAAGTTAAACCCTGACAACCAACCAGCAGGGGGAAAAAACTGAAGGAGTCTGTGGCAATGATGAGATAATTTAATTTTTTTTTAAACTTTTCTTTTTTTCCCTGTAAAATGGCTTGTACTTCCACAGGTACAACAGCAAAGAGATTATTTCAGTCCATTTCACATGGTGTATGAAAGACCAATTTTACAAACATACCCAGAAGTTTTAACAGCTGCTAACACCGTTCAAAAGGTGAAAGTCACTTCTCCATTGCTGCATGAACCAGACTTTTCCTGCGGTTGTGCCGCCAGCAGGAGCCTTCCAGGGGCTCTCCATTATGTTTGAACCCAGAGGGAAGTGATACCCATCTCTAATCACCATGACACAAACAGACAGGACCTTCCAGGTGACTCGAACACTGGTTTGCCCAACAGGAAAGTATAAATGTCCCATTAAAAGGAAACCATGACAGCCACAGCATTTGGCTGTAGTTTGGTTGTCCAAGCAACTCCTGGTTTACTTCTGCTGCCAATAAATGAATACTCTGATCAGCACGGAAAGTAAAGCTCTCTTCACTACCTGTCTACTGTTCTTCCAAGAGCGAAGTGTGTGCTGCAGTCAATGGGAAGTGGTTTGCACAGGGCCTGCAGAACCACTAAGACTCCATCCTAGAAATTAACACCCCACACACCCCAAAAAACAGCCTTACTTTTTAAGTTTTTCCTTTCAATTCACAACACCGAGTGTGAAGACTTGTGAAGAGTGCTTGTAAAAATCAGAATAACGAGGAAATCTCCAAGAGACAGTTTCAACTCCAATTTCTATTTTCCTTTAAGAGCTCAGCAAACCTGAAGGTAGCTTTTTAATTCTCTTCCTTGTCTTCTTTCCAAGCTGTATTTACTCATTTACCTGCAACTACATGGATAAATAGAAAGTGAGAGGAGCCAAGAAATCACAAGAGGCTGAAAACTGAGCAAACAAGGAGGAGGAGGAATCCTTGGCCAGAAGGCCATAGAGTAACTGGGCTGTCCACACCTATTCGGCTCAGGTGCCTTCTGTTCTACCTGCTCCAATCAACAGCCCTCCCTGTCGATCCCAATTCACATCCAATGCAGCCTGTTAACAACAGTCCTGGGGAAAATACGACAACCACCAGTGACAGAGTGTTCCTTTACAGAGACCAGACAAGCACAGCTCATTTTGAAAGCGTATTTGCAGCTCAGCTATAAGCAAGAGCAGGAATTGAGCCAGGTCAGTTTTCCTAGCACACTGAAAATGCATTTAAAAGCCTCTATCAGTTCTTGTGATGGCCAGATGACTGCAACAGTTCCCTGTTTTCATAGTCCAGAAAAGTGGCTGGACTATGAGTTGGGTGAAAAGAAACAGAAGAGTCTTGGAGGAAAAAAAAATGGTGAGCAAAGTCATCAGCTACTGCAACAGCACTAAAGGGAGGGTTACCGCAGCTGAAACCAACAATTTCTTTTGGGTCATGCGTGGAGTTAAATAAGTTCTACTCCGAGACTACTGCAGTTTCTTAGCACCCCTGCTCCTCACTCAGGCTCTGAAGCACAGCCCTCAAATTCCAGGAACTGCCATTAAAACACAAGAGTGTTTTGCTGG
>JAAGNO010009175.1:58996-74357 GCA_033439905.1 Ceryle rudis | reverse complement strand
GAGCAAGAGGTAGGAGAGCAAGAGGTAGGAGAGCAAGAGGTAGGAGAGCAAGAGGTAGGAGAGCAAGAGGTAGGAGACTTCATCAAGCATCCACTGAATACTCACATAACCCGCATGGTTAACAAATGATGCGTGTCTGCATGGGGGGGTGGGGGAAGTGCGTGTAGAGTATGTGCATGGTGATTTAAACCACTTATTAACTGCTAAATTATAGGCATGAAAATAGAGTCCTTTTCATTTTATTATGTAAAATGTCAAGAAAATTGGTATTTAGATAGCCTGAACACTGCTCTTCAATGCCTTCTGTATTTTCCTTAGTCTCCCCACATTTTTGATATGTGCTTCACTTCCAGTAAGCATCTACTCTTTTCTCTTGGTTATAAGCTTGGAAAACATAAAATAAGAAGCTATTCTATGTTTGGGTCTTCAAAATTTTCCTGTTTGTTTCTGGAAAAACTGCAGAATACAAGTCACCAACACAACATACATTTTCCTTCAAAGAAAAAAAGACTGACAACAGACTTTCCAAGTGGGAGAAGGAAAAAGGTGACAGCTTTTTTGTAAACTGTGAATCTCCCTCATTTTTACAAGAGATCAGCTCTAACCCGACGGATTCAGTCATCTCAAGCTAGGAATGGTAGCCTGACCAAGAAAAAACAAAGACCTCTGCCATCCGTTTTCCCTATTTCGGGTTCCACTAACAACCACCGTTCTAGGCTTCTCACATTCCTTACTATGGTTACCTTCATGAAGTCATGCAGTGCTACTATCCCCTCTGTGAAATGGGAAGATTGGGATTAAAAAAAACCCCAAGCCAACAAAAAAGCTAAGTGATTTGCCCAAAATACATGTTATCAGCAGCCAAAGAAGGCTTTGAGCCCCAAGAAAATCTTGTGGTCTCGGCATTATCCTTCCCTTTTCAGCTTCCACATCCTTGTCAGCATTCTACAAACCCCAGGAAAATACATTTGAAAAGAGCAAACTGCAAGGATTGTCTACCCAAATGATGCGTGATCAACAGTAAGGTTTTAACTCTGTGGATTAACAGACACCAAGTAATTTGTCATCATGTACCACAGGGCTGCACAAAACAGTCCTCGAGTAACTCTTCTCTGACTGCCCACATGCAGATTACTGAGAATAATTAAAATCTAATTGTTCATCTAAATAATGGAAACCTCTTCAGCTGCTGCCCAGAAAAAATACTGCCACAAGTGACCAGACTATTCCTTTTCACACTCTCATGGCTATCAGTCCCCCTGGGCCAACGCGTGGAGCACAACCCTCAGAAGAGAGCCACAGAGTGGAAACATGAAGCAGGACAGAGTGCTTGAGGTGAAGCTGAGATCAAGTCACAGCACGACAGTCTACACGTCTGAAGACAAAAGAAACAGACTGCACTGAAAAGAGGAATTTTAACAATGTGAAGGCCTTAACCCTGACATTAACCAGTTGAGAGGGCACCGGGACTGAGCACTCTACCAACACAAGATTCAGCTCAAAAAGCTTTACTGTTATTAAGATGGGATGGTTTGACTCGTTACAAGCCAAACCAGTCACGTATCTACAAATGTATGGTAGATAGTTGCCTGAACCATAGACGAATCAGAAAAATTAGGGCTTTTGTGACATTTCACCAGGCACATGATCTGTGTTTGTAAGAGATGTGCACTTGAGTGCCAGCCATGGAAGTGCAGCAGATCTCTGGGCAGCGCAGTCCAAGTTATCTCTGTAACACCCTGTGCAAGTTCCTCCTCTGCTGAGCATCAGCAGATCTCAAAGGGGAGCAGGGGAAGATATGCTATTAGCTGGGCTACACTGTGATTAACCAGCCCGTTCCTCACCAAGCCAAACCCCTGTTTTAGATCCAAAGCATCCTTAATCAGCTCCCTTAGCCTACTGCCTTAGAAAAGGGGCACTCAAACCTTGAATCTGTGAAGCGTTGCTTGGCCTACACTGTATTTTCTCATCTCGGGCTGCTAGATTTCATTTGAGTGACAGCTAAGCACCCCAACCTACCTAATTCTTTATGAATACTCCCCAAGTAAAAGCTGTAACGATCATTAGAACATTACACAATCTAGAAGAGATCTGTCTATATAATACAATCCAAGAAGCAGCTGTTCTGCAACACTTTTTTTTTTTTTTCTTAGTGTACACAAAAAGTGGGAAAATTCCAGCTTTCAAAAACAGCTTTTCAAAATTTGCATACAGGAAGAAGTTCACTGAAGCTACCCAAGGCACAAAAGCATCTTGCAGAGATAAACAAGTATCACACAGTAACCCAAAAGGATGGGTTACATTTTTCTTCTACTAGTCAACATAGAATAACCTATTTCAGTTCACTCTGGCTGCGTGATCCTTCATGCAGCAGTAAATGAACAAGACTGCTTTTTAATCAGTCCCTATTTGGACCTAATCGTTCCAAAGTCACAGTGGGAAAATTTTATATAGAGCAAAAAACAGAAGCCGCATGAAGCAAAGAGATCTTGACAGAGCTACTTCCTCCTCTGTCAACAACATTCAACTGCTGACCCTTCTAAAATATGAAAGGCTTAATGAGGAGGAATAACACTTGATGATAAGATGCTCTAATTACAGAGGTCACTGACAAGACAGACCTGATTAGTCTACACTGGAATAGGTTGCACGTGTTTGTTTTTTCCAAACATGAAGTCTAAGTTGGTATAGAATTTCTACCCTCTTATTATATATAAAAATAAGCATTGCACAAGAAAATAACTCAGGTTACCAGAATGTTAGATGATGCAGAAAACCACAAATACATACAGGGGAGAGTGAAAACATGTTGGATAGATGGTAGCTTAGAGCAACTCAGCACAGTCCCCTACAGTGTCCGATATATTTGCATACCCTTCAGGAACCGTTTTCTTTATCATTCTATCTCTAGGTTTGTCTCCTTTAGTGCACAGCTCCCACATTCCCCTCCCTACCTTTGTTTTTACCTTCCTCCTTCCCCATCCCATATCTTACTCCTACCCATTTCCTTTTTACTCCAGCTACTTAACTGGAGGGTAGAGTGTGTATTCCTGTATTCAAGAACCCTAACAGAGCACACATTTCTTTCTAGCGCTATTTGTAGAGTTGCTCCACTGTCCTTGCAGAAAAAGCAGAGTACAGTGAAAGGAGTGAGGGTATTAACAGTTGCTGGTGCTGGTTTGAGAAGAGCAGATAATGCAAAATTTCATATTAATGCAACTGGGTTCAACCAGAAACATTCCACAGATCACAGAGAATACCCAGAAGAATATAATACAGAACTGTGGTTGTTGCCTTTTTTTTTTAAAAAAAAAAAGCAACCACCAAACAACGACAGAAAAAAAACCAGCCCACAATAAACCCCACATGTATTTCATAAAGTCTTACCTGAAACATGTCTGTATCTTTATCATGAGTATACTCCACTACAACAGTCTGGTTTCTGGATAATGTGTAAGAGATGCTGTGCTGACCTTTACAGCTGATCGCCTGTTGAATAACAAAAAACACCTCTATTGTACACAGCTTGCACAAAAAGATTGTAATCAAATTAATTTCACTATTATCAACACCTTTATATGATCAGGAAAAGCAATGTATAACAACATTTTATTACAAGGCTGAGCAAACACATACAATAGAACTGTTTGGTTTGGTTTTTAATGGAAAACCCCAAGCGGCACTTGTTTGTTTCTAGTTTGGAAGTACCCAACACCCACCACTGCCATTGTTTCGACTCCAACATGTGGTTTTCTCTCTGAAATTAGTTCCTAACCCTCATAGGAACTTGTACCCCAGCAAAGAATTGGGGTTTAGGTTCTTTGGTTTATTTGTTCATTTTTAAAGCAAGCGAGCAATACAACTGATTTCCAGTTACAAGTGCCAGGATTTCAGGGATATTATTACCGTTAGGTAGACTTTCAGTTTTATCATGGAATGGTTTCTATTGGAAGGGACCTTAAACATCATCCAGTTCCAACCCCGCTGCCATGGGCAGAGACACTTCCTACTAGACCAGGTTGGCCAAAGCCCTGTCTTGAGCACATCCAGTGATGGAGCATCCACAGCTTCCCCGGGCAACCTGTGCCAGTGTCTCACCACCCTCAGGGAAGAGCTTCTTCCTAATTTCTAATCTAAATCTACCCTCTTCCAGTTCAAAGCCACTACCCCTCATCACTACAAGCCTCTGTAAAAAGTCCCTCCCCAGCAACTTTCTATAAATTGGGATGAAAGGTGAGCACCTTCAACTTTTTTCTTCCCCTCATTAAATGTGAGAAGTCTCACTAGCTGTCAAAGGAAACTGATCTCTATAGATACGGACATAGCATCAAAGACTAAATATGTCAGCATTTAAAACAAGACGAGAAGAGGACAACTCCTGTCATTCTGCTGAGTTGCTTACTTGATAAGACTTCCCAGATTTACATCTCTAGGTTATCTTTTCACTAGTCCAGCAACTACTTCAGAGAACAGAACAGAGACAACCCCCCAACAACCAGTAATCCCAGTTCAGAAAGAACAGTTTCTCACAGTTTGCCTTTATAACCACGACAAGGGGCAGAACCCAGAGATCCTCTCAGAGCCTCCGCACACAAAATCTTCATGGCACCAGTGATTGTTTCTCAAGTGCTTAAAGACTAACACTCACTTGAAATGATTAAGTGGAGTCAAAGTGTAATTGCAGTAGCTGTACAACGTAAATTAACTAGTAAAAGCTTCAGGACAGAGGGAAATAAGCTGAGAAACTAAATGTGTTGGCTAACAGGGAAATATATGTAAATATATGGTCCATATAGCTGCACACAATTATGAAAGGTAATGACTGTTACTGCTCAGAAAACACTTTGCGGACACTTAAGTATTGAATTAATAGGTTAATTAAAGCTTTCTGCAGGTTTTTTTTTTGCTAAGGGGCGTAATTTTCTAGAAGAGGTTCTCTCACTAGCTCTACTCCTTCATGCTGCTCTTCACCTACAAAATTCACAGACAGGGATGATTAAACTAAGCAACTAAATATATTCTGCTCATCTGTCATCTCTCACTAAAGTCTGAACAATCCCAAAGCTACAAGATCAATTATTAAACAAACAAATCACACTGGAGGTACTAAAAACATCTACACGCATACTAAAAGCCTACTAAGGGTTAGCAAAAGTATTTGACGCAGAATTACTGAAAACACATAATGGAAGGATCCTTTTTTGCAAACCTTGTGCATTTACAGCAACAGATGAGACTACTCTTACAACATGCCTCTGGCTGAAAGCTCTTAGCAGCTCCAACACTTGCTCAAGATTTTGGCTAAGGTGATAATACCTGGAGGCAAAGGATTAGCCAAGATGACCCTTCCCAGTCCCTTTCAGAACTCATTTTTCTCTGCAATAGAACTTGTAACGTAACTTCAAGCCATAAAGTCTAGTTTCCCTGATTTTTTTTTAACAGTTGTAACAACTGAAAAGTGACGTAAACATATTTGGTAATCTGCAGTATGCAGATTCTAAATGTTCCAGTTTAAATTCACAGTGATTTGTAATAACCACTACTCTGACACACAGTATGCGACAAGAACAAACAGCATCTCGAGATGAGATTCAGATGAAGTCATTAACTCTTTGTGACCTGCTAGGAGACTGAACTATAGGTCTGAAGTGTATATGAAGCTTTTCCTCTATGCATGTTTGACAACTAACAAGTGAACGTCAGGCCCTGAGCAGATCTCAGGTGTTTCTAGAATATAAATGAAATAAAGTGATGACCAGAAGCACCTTACACCTTGCATTTTAAGCATAATATGGCAATAATCAATTTATATTCATATGTGGCCATCAAGTCAAGATTCTGCCTCTCTAATTCACTCTGGTGAGACTCTACATGGAGTACTGTATCCAGCTCTGGAGTCCTCAGCACAAGAAAGACATGAACTGGGAGCAGGGACAGAAGAGGCCACAGCAATGCTGGGAGGACTGGAACCCCTCTGCTTGGAGGCCAGGCTGGGAGAGCTGGGGGGGTTCAGCCTGGAGAAGAGAAGGCTCCAGCCAGGGAGACCTTACTGGGGTCTTTCAGGACTTGAAGGGGCCTAGAGGAAAGATGGGGAGGGACTATTAGGGAGTGCAGTGACAGGACAATGAGGGGTGATGGTTTTAAACTGAAAGATAGATAGATTTAGATTAGAAACTAGAAATTAATTCTTCACTGTGATAGTGGTGAGGCACTGGAACAGGTTACCCCAGAGAGGTGGTGGCTGCCCCATCCCTGGAACCGTTCCAGGTGAGGTTGGCTGGGGCTCTGAGCACCCTGCTCTAGTTGCAGATGTCCCTGCTCAGTGCACAGGGGTTGGACTGGATGACCTTGAAAGGTCCCTTCCAACTTAAAGTATTCTACGATGCTGTATTATCACACAGTATCATTTCAACCATCATAAAGCAATAGCTTTCATATGTAAAATTGTCATTAATTTCCACAAAACTGTGTGGCAGCCATGGACACAACAGAGGATGGGCCCATCAGCAGCTGTTAACATGATGGTCCTGGCTTCAGCTCCAGCCAGTCTGTGCAACACTGACCACCCGCAACTGAGTAAAATTCGCAGGCAGTGAATGTGTGCCCTGAGCTTATGCTCATGTCAGACAAGATACTGGATCAAATGGAAACTTTGATGAGATGCAAAACTGGAACTTTTAGTGTCTGATGGAAAAATTAAGGGGGGAAAAGTAAGTAATTCCAGAATTACTTAGTAAAGTGATGTCTTCCACCTACAGAACTTAGGGCTTAAATATGTTAATAATTCCCATTAGGCTGACTAGAGTCAGTATATCCTCTGAAATATTAGGGTAGGACAATCTTGTTCTGTGTGTGTTCCTTTCTCCTCCCAACATTTCCTCCTCCTCCTCCTCCTCCTATTTTCACACTTCTTTGTTTTCCACCATTTGAACCCAGTTATTTTCAGTGAGAAAAGCCACACAATTTCTTGGAATTGTGTAATCATTTTTTGATAAAGCTAAGAACAATATGAGTAGTGTTTCAACTTGTGTGCTTTCGGTCTGCTTAGCATCAACTGTTGCTCCAATTCAAAGGCATTTTACACACATTTTAACTGCTGGTCTCAAAAAAATTGGCCAAGTGAAAACAAAAAGTAACAGTGTTTCAGGAACTACACAAACTAGAAGAATTATGAACTATTCACAATGATTATGGCAAGTGAAAGGTAAATACCTTAGTAGAACAGAAACGCAGCCAGAGGCAAAATCATGGAAGGATTTTGACAGCTTGAGGAGCTACAGAACCACACTACTAGGTGTCCCAAAAACTCTGGAGATTAATTGCTCCAGCCCCTTGCAAAAGTGGTTTGTAGCAACCAAAACAGCGAGGTTGCCTTTTTATTGGCTTTTTTTAAGACTTTTTTTCCTGCCAGTAGGATTCCCCCCCAGAAAACCCCACAACTTAGTGCTGCCACATAATTGCATTGCTGTGACACTTAAAGTTGGGAGAAGAGCCCTGGCCCTCAAGCTTTACAGCAGCATCTAAAGGTCCAGCAGATGACTTCAGGGTTTCAGGCTGGACACCACCACTCTACCTTCCAGGCAGGATACAAAACAAGCAAGAGCAAAAACTGGGCACTAAACCTTACCTGTATTCTCCTCACCTCCACCCCAAGGCTGCCAAGATCCACCTGAGCAACAGTGGGTATTTTCAAATCTTATATTCAGAGTCTGTCAAACTGGCCAACATCAGCTTAATTTGAAAGGAGTTTTCTCCCATCTTTTAGGTTCTTAAAAGTTTAACGAAAATCATCAATTGAGCACAGGAAAGAAAAAACAACCCACTTAAATTAGTTCCCAACAGAAACAAATGCTGGAGAATACCTCACTAATGTATACAGCCTGAACCTGCCAAACAAATCGGAAACATGTGGCTCCAGACTGGCCACAGCATATGCCACCTCTTGTCCAGCAGGAATGCTGGTGTGGAGATACAGGCTAGATTAATTCAGCCGCCTACACAAGACTTTGTTTTCTATCACTAATGGTCTCAAGCTGCTGAATTCAAGTAATTCCCTTTGGAGGAAACAGATAGCAAAGGGGAGACTGACAAAAATCCTGTGGAGGAAAAGAGGGAACAAATAACAGCAGCAAGAGATTTTTCCAGAATACTACTGCTGCTGGTGACTTTATGTCCATATTGCAGTAGAGGGATTTTAAGTCCAAATGCAGGCAACAGGGAATCCTGAGGTGCCATATTCCACTTGGCATGAAGGGACAGATCTCCTCAGCATCTTTCCAAGTCAAGAGCCTGTGTTTGCACAGTAACCCATCCATCTTTGTAGGGCTTTCAAGCACAGTGTGCAGCACCTCCAAGTCTCACTGTACGATGAGCCAGTTTACCTTAAGAGGAAGGCTTCTCTCCTCCCCATCGCTCAAAGCTAACACGACAGCTGCCCCCGCTGCGTGGCACTCCCACTGCCTTGAGCTAGAGATGTACATTCTAGTTATTTAGGGTATTTGGAACTGCCATATGTTATCAGAGACTGGTAAGAGCTGTATCAGAGAAGCTTGATTATCTCATCTCCATGCTAACATGGCCTAAGCAATTTTTACCTACTAATTAAAAAAAAAAAAAAAGCTTTGCTAGTAGCTCGTCAAGTTTTCAGTTGTATCCTTCCCACTGGCTGGAACTATGCTTGGCCTTGGTTTTTCTTCTGCTTCCTTACACACACTTTTCATTCTCACCCCTTTCTCTCCATTTTGAGAGCAAAACCTTATTCCCGCACTCTGCACTCGCTATCAATGCAGCAGCTGAAGGCTATGGCTTACAAACCTGTCAGGTCCCAAAGGAACTAAGATCAGAGACTCCTTTCCCAGCAACTCAGACAGCCCCTGGATCATCCCAGGCCAGCTGAATTCTTTGCTCTCCACTGGTTCCCATGAAAGGATTGGTTTTGCCACCATTTCAAGTGAGAAAGTAGAATTCCCTCATCCCACATCTAAAACACCTTGCTGGTAAGGGGAATAAGAATACACAAAGATTTCATTTAAAAACCGGTTATTTCTTAGTACTCCACTTTCTTAGCAAAGCTACAGAAGAAGCAGGGAACACACACCTAAAATAAACTCAGTCTTCAGCAGATTGGACGTAGGTCCAACCGTCAGCGATGTACACCATCGTATTTGCAAACATTACAGAGTTACCCAGGAGCGTGCACTGCACCCAGTGACACCTCTCTCCAAACCACAGATACCTTCAGCAGCTACTGTCCTGGAAATGAGCAGAAGGATCACTGCATCTGGAAAAACTTTAAACTGGTTCCTGTTGCACGATGACAGAGTAGTGTCAAACATCTCCAGAAATGCTCGTGTTGACCAGCAAGCTACAAGAAGGTGAGACAGCAAGGAGACCACCCCTTCTGCAAGACTGTACAAAAAGGCTATTAAGTAATTCGACCTAAAATGGAATTCTTTTTTCAAGAGGTTACTATACCAGTGTTGGATTTCCCCAAACGCCACAAGACAACCCACATTTTCCCTGTGCTCTGTTTTAACAGGCTGTTCTTTCGGAGCTCTAAAAGCCCGTTTTGCACACTTATGAGCTTAACATTTGTCTTCTGTAATAAGTAAGTCACTATTTTGACCAACAACAGACCTAAGAGTATAGTAAACATTCTGTCTTAAGGAGCAAACCTGAAGAAAGGCTTCCAACGCTAAAGTATTTGGGGGGATTTTTTTCTTCCCTAAAACTTATACTAATTGCTTTAGTACAAGATTCTACATTTATCTACTACACAGACTTTACATCTACGCTTGGCCAGACATTCCCTATCTAGGAGCATCTTCTGGTGTGCTGCAATTCTCTCCTGCACACTGACACTGATAAAGCTGCTCATTTCCCTTAGTCATCTTCAGCCCATGAGTTCAAGAACAGGTCAGGAGCTCACGACTTGACTACTTTAACTTATTAGGTCAAACCTTCTGTGTAAGGAGCATGTCGATGAACTGTGGAAGCAGCTCCCAAAACTCAGAGAGCCCTCAGGCTGCAGCTTACAAGCTTGCAGGGAACAAGTCTAATCTACTAGAAACAAGAGATTTTGCTGCTTTCTTCTGATCCATTGACAGCGTTTCCAAGGGAAAAAAAACCCAAACCAATCCCATTTGGAAATTCAAACTTCACAGTTTGCTTGTGCCATGCTAGCTCCCCAAAGGTCACGTGAGGGACTTAACATTATTATGGTTACCGACACTTCTGTGCTATAGTGGAAGTGAAGGCTAAAACCCATTAAGAAAAGAGGCAGATGTCTCACAGGAAGGGCTGCTTCATTAGAATAGGAGTTTTAGTTTAGTTAATTAGGTTGGATTAGGACAATAAAATGATTTATGGGAACACTTTAGTTTTCTTTGTTGGTAGTCAAGCTGACCGACACCACACTGACGTGTTTAAAATTAATGACAGCAGTGCCTTCATGAGTTAAATGCTTTTTTACTTGGCTGCCGGCCTTCAATTTCTTTTATAAAAGAGAACACAAGAAACACTCAGGGGTGTCAGACAAAAGATCTTACAACTTAAAAGGAAGCTTTAGCTAGCAAGGAAGGAATCCTTTTAAAGCAAAAGAACACATCACATTTCCACTGGATTTTTGGACAGACTGCCAGAGCCAGCAGACATTAGGGTACTGTAAGAAAACACACCAAAAGCTCATAATGATGACATTAAAATTTTGCCTGCATCAGACAAGTGTGTCCAATTAGGAAGTTTACCAGCACAATATGGCATGTCAATTCATATAATAACAACTGAAGACTGTTGGCGATTTTACCCTCTCCCAACTTAAACCCAACAGTAATTGTCCGGAATTACTGCTTCTGTAACACTAGATTTCAGTAACACTAAACTTAACACTGACCTCTGGCTACTGATACAGCTATTATACATAATTTTCCTCTATCCTCTTGCAAAGAAAATAAGAGACATTATCATGGAAACCTTACAGGCTTCATGTAGCTCTGGAAGGGGCTGAAAGGATCATACCAACCAGAATCACAGGCTCAATTCTAACAAGACTGCATCTGCTTCCTGTACAGCTCCTTACGAGCCCATCCTTCCATGTCCTTCCTTCCTTTCCTCATAAACAAGTGTCTGCATTAGAACTGCAACAACATCTACACACACATTTTTTGAATACTAATGCCAAGACCCTGTCTCTCTCATATCTCAGCTGTCAACATTCTCTTGACAACAAAGAGAGCATTAGGGAGTGGTTAAAAAGACCAAAAGTCAGCAAATGCAAGTAAAAGAATATGCCACCATAAAGAAATTAAATATGGCAGAGCACTTAGTACGCATTTCTGACAAAAAATAATATCTATACAGATTGCAACTACCTACAGGCAAATTATTTCTTTTTCGTCAGGACATGGCAAACTGACTACAGCAATGTTTGCCTTCTGAAAAACACCAATTAACTGTAAAAACATTGTGAATTCCTTATTGGTTTCCGATAGTTTTGTTCATTTGTTAAATGATTCAAACACTAACAAAATAAAAAGTTAAAAATGCACATATAATAAGAAATTTGACATCAGAAACTTGACATTTAAAGAACCAGTTTAAAACTACGTACGTATGGCACTGCCTGCAATCCAGCCAGAATAAACTGGCTGATGCATGGACCTTGCAGGCCACCCCTCTTCAATCTGCTGACTGCAGATCACATACACACACACACACAGAAACTCACAGTACAGGGCTCAGTGCCTATGCAGAAACCATTTCAGCAAATGGTCTGGTTTATTTACACTTCAAGCTTTTATGGCTTGGCTTTCAAAGCACTCACCAGCTTGTTCTATGTACCCTTTCACGCTGAGCTTGGGGATTTGAGGGGGCGGGGGCTGAAGGGACAACACATTTGTCTCTACCATACATCACAGCCATCTGCTACAAGCGCACGTGAGGTCACGTCCTACTACTCAAGCAATTTACTATTTCTCAACAACAGGCAGATGTTAGACCATTTTCTCCATTTGCTGAATTTGTGCTGGTGTGCACTTTTAGACAACCGCACACACATCGAGATAAGTAATTGCTGTATTTCCCTGGTTCAGGTACTGCAACAAGTAAGGAGGTGACAATCCGTAAGTATTTCTAGATAAGGTACTGCAAAGCTAGGTCAGGGTTGACGGCCACTTGCCTGCACAGTTACTCCAGGGAACAGCATAGAGTAGGCTACTCCTCAGGCTAAAGGGGGTATTCAAAACAACTTCAAAATTGATGGTGGGTGTTGGCTAAATTGCACAGATTAAAATTAGGTGGTCAAAGACATCATCTTTGCACCCACTTACTAGACCCAAGTCCTGCCTTGTACCTAGGACTTCTGATCAGCTCTAGTTTACTAGAGCAAGTTGAGTTGTTCCAGTTAAAGTATTAAAAAAGGCTTGAGATAGGTGCCTTTGCCTATAGGATACAGCAGCTCAGAAGTTGTTTTGTAAATCACAAACTTTTGGTGGTTGCGATTCAACACTTCACCTAACCAACCCATGAATCATTTTCCTCCCAGTCTGGCCTTTTAAGCTTTTCTAACCCTTAAAACCCTTCTTTTCCCCTTCCATTTTCTCCCATCTGTGTTTGCTAACATTCTATTGCTAGTGATCTTTCATCCACCTTTAAAACCAAGTCTGTAGTTTTCCTCCTTTAGTCAGCTTGCTAAATTTCCTCCCCCAAGCAGACTAGATCTAAAAGACAGCTCAGAGGCACAACACAAAGCTGTGGCAGTGTCAGATACATCAACTAACCACAGCATAAATCATTCACCCCAAACTCCAGAATGCTCCTCTGGGCAAATGGCTGCCTGCACACTGCTGCTACACTTCCTATTGCAACTGCTCCGGAGTCACCTGCTGTAGTTATGCGCTGAGGACACACTTCACCTGTTCTGGAAACCCAGGAGATGTATCTGTTTACCGATGTCCTCTACTGGGTGTCATCTATTTGATATGTGACAATTGGTTTTTGAACAGTTGTCTCAGACTGTCAGGATGTGCCTATTCCTCTAAATTTTGCTGTTCTTATATAAGTAGCCAACAATAACTTAAGTTATACTTTTAAAAAAGTCAAACAACAACTTCTCATTTATTCTACCAGGTATTGTCTTTTCATTATCTCAACAGGTCACTACAGAGTATATAAAGATCCTTTCACTATATTACAGGTTAGATTCCCACGTACCTATTGATAACGGATTACAACAGAATGATTAAAATACTTTTTAGAAGACACATCTGTTCCTGTTTCAGTTCAACCCACAGTGCAGTTGTATCACTCTCTAAAATAAAAGTGCATATGGGCATGAATTTGCTATGAAATACTCTGCAAAACTGTTTGTGAAAAAGGAAGCAAAACAGCCTAGAAAAGTAGGACTCAGAAGTTGACCATATTCCTGCCAGGATCCTGCTTTGCAACAAGACCTTTTATAATAGGCTGAGCATTCAAGGTCCTCTATGTGCAAACAGACAGGGAAGAAAATAAGATATAAGCAGCTAAAGGCTACTGTTCCAGGTCGTGCTGCCAGGTCTTCGGCAGTACTAAGGCTTACTATCTTCATATAATGGAGCTGGTTCTCCTCTTCTCCACAGTAAAGAAGCCTAAAAAGAAACTTCTTGTTTAAAAGCCAGAGAAGCTGAAGAGACTTGTCTTCTAGAAGAGACTGCACTAGAGACAGTTCAGCTACAGCCACTTTAGGGAGAAAGACTGAACTGTTGACTGGAAAAAAGCCTAGAGCTGTGCTGAATGATGCTCACTGTACTAAGATCACATACTGCAGACCAGTTAGACGTTCCCTGATGTGTGACCTTCTGAAAGCAAAACTTCTGACCCCAAAAATCCTGGCATTAGTTCACTAAGGGTAGGATTTCTTCTGGAAGACTACAAGCCTATAAATTTAAACATGAAGGCATAAATAGGAATTTGCCATTGCAGCTGGAGCACATTCCCCAAAACTCTTGATACACCCACAAAAAATATCAGTAATTAGAGAAGGATGCAACAGTGTTTGTAGCTGAAAATTCTGGTGCCAACAGTCTACAATTCATTTATATACATCAGGAACAAAAGCAGCAGATGCCTGGCTACGCTTATGTATTTGGATATGCCAAGCACACAAAATAGCCACAAATTAGAATCCTCAACTAAAAACCAGACAAAAAAAAAAAATGTAGTGATAAAGTTCCCTCAAGGGCTTCTATCAATACATAGCCTGAAAGATTTGTACACTCGGCGTATCAGCGGTGAATGCTTCTGTGAATCAAAGCACCCACGAGCACCAATCTAAGCCTGCCTGCCAAAGGAGAGCACATAGGATGAGGAGCTGCATATTATTCTGCAGCTTCCAGAAACCATAAATTCAACCTGACACAAATCAATTTTACATTAAGACAGCCAAAGACTCTCCTGGCAGTTACCTTAACAGACCTGTTAAGCAACTGCACAAAAATCTCTCAAGAGAGAGGGGAAAAAAAAAAAAAAGTATGTGAACTACCTCTTGCCAAAAAAACATTTAGTGCTTACAGAAAGCAGTTATATTTTATAAAGCCCAGCAAGGGACAGAAGCTGCTTTCTAGACCACACTATAGCTAAAGGACTGTCCTGATAGAAAGCACTCAACAGAACAAATCCCAAAGCAATCAGATTCTTTTCTATTCACCTGAGATTCCTACATAAACTGCAACAAACCAACGCAACAAACTGGACTTTGTAGCATTTTCCTTCATGGAGACTACTGACAAAAAAAAAAATCCTTCAGAATAGTTCAGCTGGTACTTGAAACAAGTTGGACAAACATTACCAACTGTAGCTCTGAGAGGAAAGGCAAGTTAAACCCCCCTTTCGAGACATTTTGGGGGCGGAAGGCACAAAAGGGTACATCTGTAGGAACCATACGGATGAAGGTGGTAGACTTGAGCAGGACTTACATATCTTAAACACAAATTTGTATCTTTAAAAAAAACACATACGCATTTTGTTTGAACTCCGACTGAACTACTTAAGTGATTTAAGTCACCATGATAACAGACTATACAGCAGACAAAATGCAATCCTGATTTATGCTGCTGCACAGGAGTCGAAAAATCAACTTGTGAACAAGTGAGAAGCAAGGAGCTTTCTTCACTGTCTGTGCCACTGCCAAGCTCATTTCAAACCATAACTGGCTGTAAGCCCCTCTAGTGCTGTTTGAATCTGTACAGAACTGAAAACAAGTCTGGCCACGATTCCCAGAGTTTTTGTTGCATTTCTTTTTTAAATTATCCAGGGCGGGGGGGGGGGGGAAACCGGGTCCTCCCCCAGGGGGGGGGGGGGGTCCTGGGATTTGCCGTAACTTCCA
>JAAGNO010009175.1:37513-51860 GCA_033439905.1 Ceryle rudis | reverse complement strand
TCTTCAGGAATTCCCCCCCACCTTCTCCAATGCCAGTAAGCAATTACCAAGCCAGCATGTGCTCTCACTCTCTCTGGTCACTTAGGATTCTTAAAAACACATTCATTTCAAAGTGTTTCTTCTAGTATGTACTCAAACTAGGACTCCCCTTATAGCCCTCCAGTGAATACACACAGCGTTCTGCTCTTCTCCCCAAATAGAGGCAACGCATACGAGTGAATAGGGATGAAAAGGCACTGAAGAGGTGCCCATCCACCTTTGGGAAGGAAACACAGCCAGGCTCTCTCAGTCCTTAAAGAATGCCTCATTCTTTAACTATAGGAAAGGCACTATAAGGGGCCAAATCTAACTGCAATGGAAGAGGAACCAGTACACAGCATCGATTCTATGCCCCCTTCCTCCACGAATGGGAGAGTAGGTCGCTTAGACTACCACATTCCCCCTTCCTACTTCCCCATATGCTTTCTAAAAGCATCCTTTATTGTATGAGCAGATCACTTACAAATCCTCAGCAAGTTACAGAAATGCCAAAGAAAGTTTCTTCTCAAATGATGACTTAAAGAGATTCCTTGCATTATTATGTAGGCAAGCAAGGAATTTCTTTGGATTAGAACCTACCGAGTGAGTTTCTCTCATACACTGCTTAACGCACTTACCATAGACTCTTCTCCTGGGTGCTCTAAATTGTCTTCAACCCAGATGACAGTCCCACTTGCAGAAAAATTTGTGTCATTCTTCTTATAGTCTTGTATTCCATTGAAATGGAACACAATAATGCACAATACTAGAAGATATAATTCTCACTGGTCACGATACATTTTCCTCCAGCCTTCTTGCTGTGAGAGTCTAAGAAAGCCAAGATTTACACAGTGCCAAATCTATATATTGACACATTCTCTTTTATGAAAAAATATTCTCAATAGACAACCTCATATCCCCTCTATTTCTAAAAATAAATATTGAACAATAGTTAACATTCATTTTCCAGGCATAGACAGCGTACTGTGAATCGCAGATAGCGACTTAAGCATGTTCTTTTCTGAAGATTAGACGTTCCCTTAACAAGGAGCTACAAATGCATGTATAAATTACTTGTTTCCCCTGACGCACTCAACACTTAAATGCCAGCAAAGATATCACCATATACATTATGGAAAAAGAACTATGTCTCCTTTAAAATACCCAAGGAAAAAAAAAAAAAAGAATTTAAAACCCAGTTTTAATATGAATTATATAGAGGGCAATCATTTAAAGAGTCTAGAAAATCACCGATGCATATTCTTGCACAGTATAAAAGTATAAGCATCGGACACTTCGTGTCCATAACCCAATGCATCTTTATTACAGCCTTGTGCTGAGGCTCAAGCTTTGATTTGATGGCTAAAGTTGTCTAATTAAGGAAGGTTTAAGTGTTATAAAAAGACAAAGCTCCACGTGAAGAGGGTGATGTTACTACCACACACGTAACTAACAGCCTAGAAGGTCTGAAGCATTAAATACTTGCCCTCAGGGTTGATTGTCAAATTTAAAGCTTGAGGAAAGCCTGCTTAAATACACACCATCCCATAATGAAATAAGGTTTTACGAGTTAAAGTACTAAGTACCTGTCAAATTGCATTAAGCAATATTAGGAATGCACCAGTTTGAACCATTTCAGAACTGCAATTGTCCGTCTTCAGCTGATAGCAGTGAATGAGCTGATGCAGCACAACGGTCGATATTTTTACTACGTTACTATCAAACAAGTAGGTTTGAATATTAGAAGGCCTGTCAGAACTCCCACAGCTCCTACTGCTACAAGAACAGCAGAAAAAGGATGGTTAAATGTTCCATCTGCAGGTATGAAATACTACACACAAAAAAATATTTGTTGTGTCTGCTGAATCCTGAGCTTTGCCATGCTGGGAAACAGGAGCAGCTAAAGAGGAGCCACTTTAATGAAGCCCCTTGGGAGTACAAAGAGAGAGATAATTGCAGCATTGTATCACTCCTCAACCACCTAACTTCTGTCAGGAAGTTCAAATGAGATTTCACAAAATTAATGTAAGATTTTTATTTTAGTTAAAAACAAATAAAAACCCCACACAGCACTCGTGGAAAAGGCATTCATAAAAAGAACAATGCACTGAAGTTGTAAGAACAAAAGACAGACATTCCTCCTGGAGGAAAAAAGCTGAGTTGTTACTCTGAAGCTTCTCCAGTGCAAACACTACAGAAAAACAAGCTGAAATTCTGTCCAGATCTGGAAAGACTTATTTGTGACACTAGGAGATCACAGATCGGTGTTCTGCCACTAGACACGCAGATAGATGCCTGACACTTTCTGCTCAGACCAGCTTCCAAGCAAAATAATAGTCTTGAGGAAATGATAGCTATAAAAGAACAGCATGCATCCTACATTTTTCCCTTCAGTAGCAAAAGGCCTCAGTACCAAGGAAAATATAAACAGCAAAAGTGTTTAAAGTCAACTGTAACATGTAATTTTTCATGCTTGCCTCTGTGCATCTCACTTGGCAAAGCATACGAATTACTGATTTTCAGTATGAAATAGTAAAACGAAGAGATAATCTAATCGAGTGTAACTAATATTCTAATTATTTAAGCATGTTTATTACTCCACGATTCCCCCTCACCCTTCACAGAAAGATGAAGAAACAGCAATGCAATAAAGCTCTATGATTTCCTGCTTTACAAAGTTAAGACCTATTTATTCATTAATTCAATGAAAATTTTAGGACCTAAGCCAGAAGCGGTGTTTAGAACTACTTCTAAACTACTTTTTTTTTAGAACTACTTCTGTCGTGAACAGGGGCATGGAAAACAAATGACTAAGAGAAAAATTTGTAGTTCTACCTTTTAGATTATCCAAATATCTCTTCCAGATCTAATGTCATATGTGCATATTCTGTCAACACATCCCCTCTCTTTCTGTTGCTACACTGCCATAGTTGGCGTTCAGAGACAAGGAAAGAAACTTGCTATGACAAAAACAAGTTTCTCAATTTGCCAGCTCAAAAGGAAAAAAGAATACAAATCAAATGCTACCAGAAAAGAGCGATGGATTGACGCAGTGGAAGTGTTAGTGGTACGAATGAAAACCGGCACACATCAAGTCTCACAATTCCTGAGCATATTGGACTACTTTTACTTTATGTATTTGAGTAGGAACAAGGCTCTACAACAGTGGTTGAGTGCTAAGCACTGTGCATATATGTTTTATATATTAAATGCAAAATGAGAAAGAAAATTCTCTTGAAAAAAAAAAAAAAGACCCAGGAGTACAGTTTTAACATTTTTCTTTCCAAGAAGAAAATGTTCAGCAGTGTTTTTCTAAAAAACTCAAAGGCAGCTCACTTCTATCTATCATAGGCCAACTAGAAAAGAAATCCAACAAACAAGTTAAAGACTCCTGGTTTTCCTTACTTCCCAGTGACAAAAGAGCACCGAGTAGAGGAGCAGCACAAGATGGGTAACTGGCAAGGGTCGGGAGAAGGGAGGTGTGTTGGGAAGGAGAATAACCGTAGAAAGACTTTAACCTACCCTTTCAAGCCAATTCATTAACTCAAAGGCCCATTTCAAACTATGTCTTGCATCTACTTCCCTAAGATGCACAAGAGATTATGCATAAGTGAAAAAAGACAAGCTACAAGCTTCTTTATTTCCACATTGTGTCACTTACTCATAAAATTTATATACACACTTTGAAAACTATGCCACAGCCTGACCCTGTATGTCAATTATTTAAGAGTTTAATGCAACCTCCTCAGCCCCAATTTTTAATGCTTTAAAAAAGTTAATTCCTAACTCCCAACCTAACAACTTTGCAGCAATTCACACCACATCAGAGACGAAGTCTTCTCTCTGTTTACACACACCACCAACCAAACTGCATACTTGACGAGAAGACAACCTCCCCCAGAAAGGTATCACTCAGCTTCTGCCAGAAGTACTTCAAAATACCCATAATATTTTGAAGGCTAGGTGCTTTCCCCCCAATACAAAGCAAAATACACACTCAGTGTAACAAGCTAATACAGAACTACTACAGCAATCCACACATATATTAGATGAATAGAGCATTGACAGTGCCAAGACATTTAGTGCATTTCGGCCTTTCCTCTCCACATGCAATTGTTTGCTGTTGACAAAGTTATGTTAGCAAATTCTATCAAAGGTGAATTTTATTCCACTCTGAATCTCCCACTAGTCTGCACAAAAGCGCATTCAAACATCATACTGGATACAGTTAGCAGGCACTAAAAGATTTTAATGTATCTGAAAGGTTGCAACTGTAAATTGCATTCCCCCCCGAGCCAGCTGGAAGTTTCCTTCAATGCTAGTTATTTCTTTAAGAAACAAGAGGAGTGCAGTATCTAGTTCAGGGTTTGGTTTTTATGTATGCATTAGTCTAAAGAAAATGCATAAGCAGCAAACCATCACATTAATTTGATGTGAAGACTTCAGCCAGTCATTGAAATGAGATTGTGAGTCCTTAAAATGGAAAACCTCAGTCAAAGGTTAAAGAAAATCTACTTCTTATCTTCATTCTCCTTCAAACACATATTGATACACAATAGGAGAAGTCACACAAATGACACAGAAAAGACATTATGTACCTGTAACAAGTGTTTTTAGTGTTCATGAAGTCTGAGCAACACAAGACTCTGGAACACTGGGCAGGCTGATTACACAGAATTGAGGTATCTGTGATTTGATTTATTGGTACTAACAACTCAATTCACAAGTTGGCAAGTGAAAGCCAAGAAAGCTTTGCCTTTATGACAGAGCATTCAGGGCTAATAAGCCGGCCCTCAAAATGAGCAGAGCTATACACAATTAACAAATGATTCTGGGTATGACATTTCCATGAAGATGACCTCCTTGACTTCAGAACAGAGAGTATCTGAATCTTGGCAGGAGTACAAAAAAAAAAAATAAAAAAGACTCTGCAGACACTCCTTGAGTGTTTGGCAGAAAAAATTACTAAAGGAGAACAGATTATGCGAGGCTCCCAAAATGTCAAACATCCACTGTACCTAAAATTGCTAGAGATCCTTCTGGAGTCGTCATCAAAATCAGTGATTAAGGTAAGTAAATTGGTATGACCTACCATGCACATCAGATGTCTGAGCCTCTACTGAGTCAATGGAGCTTTGACCAAATCAGTTTTCTCTACAACAGGCACGTGCTGCTCACCTGAGCCACCCGCTAGACTCCCCTAACACAAACTAAACCTTCAGCATCTTCACACATACAGCAAGCGTGGCAACACAAGTGTCCATCTCAGACTAAAGCCCAGCCTTAGCGGCCCCGACACTGCTTTCAGTGACCTCCACCAGCAAGAGCTGCTGAAACAGCTGGGCTGCCAAAATGATGGACCATCCCCACTGTACCTACCTTTGAGCAGCGTTGTGGTGTTTTGCTTTTACCTAGTGCAAAGTGGCTTATTCACAGCAATTCTACAGGATTATTACATTTACAACTAGGAGCAGAATTATTTGGGTATCAGAGATCTAATTCACATTAATGCTCTGCTATCAACACTGGCAGCTAAGCATTACAAGCAAACACTAGACCAGAAAGGATTTCTGCTTCATGAAAGCTGTAATGTTTGCTTGTTGAGGCAGAACTATCATCTCTCAGCATTTGCATAGCCCGCAATCCTACCTGAGGCAGAGGTACTGTTTGTTACCTTCCAAAATCATCTCTTTTTCAGAGATTTGTTTGAAGCCATCCAACCAATCGACCTAGAAGTGTGCCTCTACACCCCTGTTTCAAAGTAGTTTCTTGTTTCTAAGGCTACATGTTGTTACTTTCACTGCCACCAAGTGAAACAAATTACTAGAGTATGAAGAACCCTCAGTACATTCATACCACCAACTTATACGATGGTGTTCCCTCCAGTCATTATGTATTTGCTATGTGTATATGTGGTTTTATTTATCATTATGGTTAAAGTTTAATCGGAGTATACTGCACACAGAATTCCTGAGCATTTACTCATGCAGTCACGAAGTAAAACCAGGGCCCTGCTTTTTCATCTTAGCAAGTTATTTTTTATTTGGAGAGAAAAAGAGACTACGGGAAGGGAAACCCCTCCCTAAAGGGATGGAACCAAGCAATGCAAGGCTCCTGCTTAACCACTGTCATCACACAAACGTTGACTTCCAAAGCAGTGCTTACAAAATGAGAATTGTAACTAAAGCACTAGCAGAAAGGACAGCAGGAAGTATGCAGGTAATGCTATAAAGATTAATCCTAGAGCTTTAATGACTAGAAATGACTTGGATGTTAGAGGTTGGGTGCAGGCTGATCTGTCAGGATTTGGGGAAGTTCCTCACACCCACTCCCCAGGAAAAAGCCTTTGAACGTGAAGGTCTGGAATTAAACCCCACAGCAAACTCTAAACCCAAGTTTTACCATAAAAAGTTTTCTATCCACTGATCTAAAGCTCTAAATTCCTTGTCTCAAAAAATTCTAGTATTCTTTAAATAAAGATTGAAAAGCTTTTTTTTCCCCTCCCAGTGCCTAAAGAATTTTCATGGCAAAAGCCATAAAACCAGTTTATAAAAAGATATGTAAAACATACATTGCATCAACCAAGTATCTACACTACTTTGGTATTTGACAGAAACGCTTCTGGAAAAGTTTCAAATTAGAATAATGAATGAGGCTACCGTAGCCCAATAGCCTGATCCTTGGATAAATTCACACATCCAAAGGAACTTAACAGATGTGCAACTTCTTAACTTTATTAACTCCTTTTCTATTATTTCCAGAAAAAAAGTTCCTCAGGAAGTGTCCTGGTTTTTCATATGCATCACATAATGACACAGTAACACTCGCAACTCCAGCAGTACCTGCTACTATAGTACAAAGATACTAAGACACAAGATTAAATAATCAAAGTATTTTTAACCCAGGAAACCAGAGTTAGACATTCCCAGTAACAGTCGAGATCATAAGAGTGTGATATTTTAAGATATTTAACATGGGCTGTCTCTTGCACAAAAATTGCAAACATTTTGTTTTGACTTACAGTTTATTTATTACACTCAAGCAGCAACAGAGTCCTTTTTTGTGAACACCAAACAGTAAGTTTTGAGAAAGCTTTGAATGGGAGGGATGAGTTCAGAAGAAAACTGAGCTATTACAAGTTTCACAATCCAGCTTTCCAAGGCCAGCTTTTGGAACAAAATAAAAGCAGCTGCCCGTGGTGAAGCGAGGTCAGCTTTGTTCCTGCCTGCCTCCCACCTGGACCACCAAGGCACTGCCTTAGTGCTGACCTTCAGCAGTGGAAGATTCTTTGGTGGGCTGAAGCAGAGAGAACATGGTGTAGAAAACAAAACACTAGCATAAGAAAACAGGGAGAAGGAAAAAAATTTATGTCTTACACAGTAGTCTATTGTCTGAAGCTGATAATAATAAATGTCGTTATATGAAGTCTAGCAGTCAGAGTAATACCCCAAACCCCAGCAAAGTTTCTGTCAGTCCTCCTCCCAGTTTGTGTGAGTTTGCAGTCACTGACCTATTCGGTATTTCCTCCAAATTTGCTTTGTGGAAGAACTCAGAACTAAGAAGGTTTGAATACAAAGCACAGGGCCATCAAATATGCAAACTAAAGAAATGAGCCCAAATTGTTGAAGACATTTTTGACCATTCACACACTTGCAGTAAAGATACAAATTTTTGCTTTAATAACACTAAGTACTTATAAGAGCACTGAAAAACCTCAAGTACAAAACCCACACCTCTCTCTCACCAACTCTCAACCACATGACCTCCTTAATTATCTCTTCTGGAGTTCTGGACTCTGGAGGAGACTGCAAGTTAAACAGCTGCATAGTCTAAATACCGTGAAGGAAAGAGCTCCAAAGAGAGAGGGTGGTTGGTTATCTGTGTGATCAGCTTACATCCACCCACGCTCCCAGGGAGTATGGACTCCCAGCAGAACTCCCTGAAGACACACTTGTGTGGAAGTGTCTCCAAGAGTTCATTTTTAAGCCAAGGACTGAAGGACAGCTTTTACCAAGTACAGAATCAACACATTTCAGCAGTTGTGTTATGCTGGTGACACGTAACTAAGGCTAAACTCAGTAGCTGAACCATTCAGTCATCTCAGCAAAAGAAACCACAATGGGTCTTAACAGCACTAGGAGAAAATCACCAAACCTTTGGCCATTTTTGGTAGAGATAGGGTGTTGTTGGTCCTGTGAGTTTAGTAGTATCAATATGAGAAGACAGCACAAGTCATTCAAAAATGCACACACTTTACAGACAGGGAGGGAAAAGGTGGAATAAGCTAATGCAACTGAAATTAAGCTTCAGCAACAGCAGCACCTTAGGAAAAACAGCATCTGGGGAAGGGAACAGAAGCCCTAATCATCAGAGGTTGTGACCCTTACCTAAAGAACAGCTTCTACAGAGAATTCCCCAAAGAGGTGGAGAATAAGCAAGCTGCTGCAGGTTCAGATATACCCTGATCATCTGGGATGTAAATGTATACACTCGGGTCCCACAAAGTCCCAACTCCCAGAAGTCTGATCCTATAGAGAAAAAGTATCTCTCCAGTTAAGCTGAGATTTGAGACTGACTAGCAATAAAAAAAAATAACAAAAAAACCCACCAACAAACACACACCCAAAAAACCACACAAAACCACCACCACACAAAAACCCCACAGAAGTCTGCCTTGCTGCAGAGCAAGCATAAAATGTGATTTATATCAGCCGGAAAGTTCCAGGGTCTTTTCAGATTCCCCTGCTTCAGAACAACATCCCCTCACTGAAGCTGAACAGTGCTGGTTTGGATGCAGGAGGTATCCAAGCTGCAAAGTGGAAGTGCTTTGTCATCTAAGCCTCCAATCGGTTGAGAAGTCTGGGAGAAGAAAGAGAATTGGGCAGCTACAAGCAGCTACACATCAGGCCCTCGAACCGAAGTTTCTTTGGTCACATGTGTGCGGTGAAAGAAAAGGAACTAAATAAAAATCAAGCCTGTTCGCTTGCCCTTCCCTCACCCTGGGTTAGGGCAAAAGAGAAGTATATCTCGCCATCTTCAACCTAGAGAACAGGAATGGTTCCCAGGGAAATATCTGGAACCAGAAGAGTGTAGTTGTCAACATCCAAGGCTCTGAGCCCAACACTTCTAGATGATCCCAGTCCACGTCACTGTTAAGACACTGGTCTCATTCTCATGAGTAACCAGTCAAATACAAGGCCAGTGGTCACTGAAGTGAGTGTTCCAGTGGGAATACGTATCTCTGACTTCAGTGCACCAAATCCACAGTTTTTTAACTTGACAGGGATGGATACCCCTCTTTGCTTGCCACGATCAAAAAGCAGAAGGCATCTATCATTTCCTGACTGTGATGAACTCAGCGTAGGAGATCTCTCTGAGCTCACACTGATATGGAGCTGAAGGAAAACTGAGTACTCTACAACCAAGCAAGTTGACAGCACTGGGCTTTTAATGAGCTTCCTCAAATCCAAGCGATAGGCATCTGCTGTTACTTAAATTAGAAGGCCTAAGTATGTATTACCACACGCATTATCTCACACCAGGCATCGGCAAAGTCCAGAACTTCCTGAAGTACTGGCAGAATCACTATGGACAAGAGACGTATGCAGAATTTACAGACAAGTCTGTACACAACAGACAGTCCTGCACAGAGGTAATGCAAGTACAAGCTCTGATGTAGACCCAATGGCTAGACAAGCTTGTTTTCATGGAAGGACAGCTCATGAGATGATAAAAAAGATAATGATCTTGTAGAAGCAAACCCATAGTGCTAAAGAATTCTGAATTGCTCTTATGACTGCCAAAGACAGATAACAGAGAATTTCTGCATGCAGTGCTAAAGAGATTGGAGCATTCAGCAAATGAAGCATCATCACAAGCACTTTGCTGAGGATACATCCCTTCAAAAGAGATTATCCTGATAAAGTACTCACTCCCTGTTTTCTCCTAAAAATCTTTGAGGTCTTTGGTGTTGAGCAGGAGAAAAACAGCAGGATCCCAAAACATAATAGTCCTGCATCTAAAAGAAAGCATAAACACATCTCAGACAAGAGACCTACAAACAGTGGAAAGTGGAATCTTGTAGTCTCATGTCAGTCACTCCTCTAGTGCTTAGCGAACAGGTAAAATTACTCATTTTACAGATGTAGCCATAAGACTCACCAAAAGAAAAATATTTAGATTCTTTCCTTCCATCAACAACATCTCCAAGCACTCTGGAAAATACATATTTCCTAATTTGTAAAGCAGGACTAGCAGCTGTTAAGTTTCTTGGAAAATTTACTGCTGGCCCACAAAGCTTGAACTGCTTTCTGTGTTTTCAAAATAACTGCCCCCTCAACAAAGCCTTAGAGCATAGGAGTCTCATCAAACCTTTGATGCAGTTCCAGCTCCTCTGTTCCAGGAAAGCTGCTCCATACCGCTGTGGCTGAGTATATGTTACCTGATTTTTCCAAAACACAACATTCCATCCATTTAGACAATTGTTTGGACAGTAGTTTGAGATTACAGGAAAAGCACATAGATCATTAGTTGCTTGTTCCTCTTGCCATCACACTTTCTTCTGAGCATGAAGCAACCCATATAGGTGTGTCTGTGGGTATATATACACACACAGAGCAACAAATACTCCAAGAATCTTCAATTTCATTGAAAGAGAGTAACACAAGTGTAAGATGCACACTGCCTTATGCCTCTTCATAGCATCAGAACACTTGACTCCAGTTCTGTGGTACAAGTCTCAGGCAAGGGCAGGCTCTCTGTGTTCTACACGCTATACAATAACTACATTTTATAGAGCCTAGAATCCAACTGTCCTGTCTCTACAGGGGCTTTGCTGCTCAAAACTAATGTGGAAGTCACACTTCAGACTTGTGCAAAGCCCCTCCATGATGAAGGTGCTGAAGCATTTTTCTGCAACATTATCTAGTAATTCCTGTATTAGAGATGCAAACAGTCCCAGACTCTTCTAGCTGTTGTATACAAGCCCCTGTAGTCATCTGGCTGCTCATAATCATGTTTCAGCACAGCCCACCCAAACACCTGGAACACAACAGCAGTTTGTCATTATTTAATATCCTAGGGAGGTTCTCTGTAATGCCAACTTGAAACGTTGCGCTGTCCCCGACAGCAAGTTCAAAATGCCCTACCACCATGCAGGCAGAAACATTACACTCAGTCCATGCAGCTTCATTTGATCTGAAACCAGTTTCTGGGGTTTTTTTACCCCCTAACTTTTAAGAAGCTCAGACCAGCCCAGCTCTGAGGAGACACGCACTTCTAAGAGCAGATCCATTCCAGCTGATTAAGAGTCCAAACAGAATAAATGTGTCCCAGAACAGAACTTCATCACTACAGTAGGTGGTCCAAAATTTCCACTCTACATCCTGAGGAAGGGTGGGGAAGCACACAAACCAGATAAATTGGAATAAGATGGTTTTAAACAAGTTGTGCCATATGAAGCTAAAGTAGTAAGACTGTTATCTGTGACAGTGAGTGGCTCTGCTGCCTGCAGGACAAATCCTACCTGTAGCTTTTCTAGTGGAATGAACAATTGAGGACATTCCCTGATGGGCAGCAAAGGTTTGACCTTACACAACAGTGTTTTAAACTCAGCTGAGATACAGGCTACTTTATCTAGCTCTCCATTACCACAGGACCAAACTTCCCCAGGTTATTTCTGTCAGGGTAAAGGAAGCTGCAAACTGCCAGAAATTGCACAATGGTGTGACACACAACCTGGCTCGCTGCAGGAAGCGAAGTGGAAGTGTGTTGGGAAATGCAATGCTCCTGAGTATCTTAACAGTAGCCCTGGTGATCACTGCACGTCCTTCTGCTTTCAAAGGGCACCCACATTCAAGTGGAATCTGGTCTAAATATTGATTTACAGCAGATGTAGTTTAAACAGAGTTTAGGAAGAAAGCTTTGGGGTTTTTTTTTAATCTTTTGTGTACCCTCTGAAGGGAAAGCATGAAAACAACAAAAAAACAACACTAAGTCATTAAAAAAACCCAACTGTTGTAATTCTCAGCAGTTTTTAATTCCACTTCCTTCATAAAACATCTGGGTTTTATTACAAAACACTAAAATGATTTTCCAAAACCTTTTACATACATTCTACTCAATAGGTCCCAAAAGCTCAGGAAGGCAAACTTCAAACCAACTAACAGTTGTTATTTATTAAGCCCTACTAATGAAATTGGTCTAATTATTTTCTTCTGTCCAACTGCCATTCCCTACTATTTGCAAGGGCACCAGGATAGGGACTTTGCATGTTAGATGATGCTCGTTTAATAGAAGAAAAGGACATTACACGGAGGACACTATTATTCAAGCAGACTCAGACTGATGAGCCAAGAAAAAGCTGCATCTGCACAACTCGGGACTCTCAAGATACCTATGTGATTAAGTTACTTCAGAACAAATTAGTGCCCCGTGAACTGATTACACCATATATAAGCCCAATAGGAAAGAGAGAAGCCACTGACAGCCACAGTATCCTCCTGACGGCAGCTGAGCTTTACAGCTCTTACGCAGAATGAACACCAAAAAGCTGTCAGTGCCAAAAGGATTTCTGGTCTTTTTTTACTCAAAATTCACAAAGTATGTCAAAGCAGATTCCATATCTACAGTAGATAATCACAAGAATCCTACACTTTCATTTTCTCTCGTCACTCAAAGCACAAATTGCAGCTCTCTCCCCGACCTAATAATTATTCCTATGACTGCATTTTGTTCTTCTCCAGTAGCAGCATGAAACTTGATTTGAGCTGCAGGAACCCAGCCAGTGACTATACAAGCTGCTGTTGTGATAGCACAAAGCAGAAGCCAACTCGGCAGGTAATTGGACTTGAAGTCAGAAAGATCTTCCCCAGTCAGCTTGAAATAGTAATTTCATAGGGGAGAAAATAGGTTGTCTTTATCTACCACAGGTTACCGAAGGAAAACTTTGATCCTGGCAAAGACAGACATAATAAATACCAAGACATACCACCATAAAAAAAAAATAGATAGATATCAAGGGTGAGGTTTTTGTACTCTGCAGCAATTCAAAAGACATTTGCAGTCTCCTACTGAGTCGGCATTAAGAATGCAAGTGCTTGGGTATCAAAGCACAACATCCACTTGTTTGAAAGGAGTACTTCAAGTGCTGGCTAGTTATATTCTCTCTTGTCCACTGATTAAGTACTTCGAAAGGTCTCAAATACCATACATGCGGTTACAGTAGAATTCACGCATGCTTCCAGAGTAATCCCAGGGAATCCTGGAGGGCTAATGTCAAACAATTCATGCTTCCCAATGCCATACTTCAAGTAACTCAAATGCACCTGAAGCTCCTTCTTCATTTTTATAAAATTCACACCCGTGGAAGTAATTCCAAAGCATTAGAAACCAATAAAGAAATCTAAATGCACGCGTACCTAAAGTCACAGGGGATTACATGACTTGAGGGTACAGTTTCACCAGTAACCTCATTGTTAAATCCAGCTGCCAGCACACCTCTCACAAGGAGCTGTGAGAGTTCTCCTCCACTGTTCCACAAACCACAAAAACACACTGTTCCTCCAAACACACACCACCCAACAAGTAGTTATGATGGCTACAAAGAGGAGGAAAAAGGACCGAAGATCCACCTGTGTTTGCCCACTGAACCAACAGATTGGATTTGCACAGGAACATGAACATCTTTGCTTAACAGAAATTGGGATCATGCAGTTCTATTTAGGGCGTATTGTTCACCTACTTAATTGTTAAGAAAAATATTCTGTCCTCAAATATTATCCTACAGGTGATATTAAGTTGGTCTTGTCTTCAGTTAGACACCTCTTTCTCTGTTAGACATGTACCTCCAGATCAAAAAATCCACCCCACAAAGACCCAAAATAAATAAAAACAAAGAAAAAAAAAAACCACTTCCCTATCCTCCCCCCAAAAACTAGTAAACTCCAGTTTAGCATCACATCATTCCCAGGTGATTCTTCTGAAAATTTACATCACTCTCACTTGAAATTCAACACTCACTAGAAAAATTTCTTCACAAGTAAACCTTGTAATCATCTCAGACGCCAGCAAACCTAGACCTGAGTTCCACAACATGAACTGTTGTGCATGAAAACAACAGTTAAAACAACTCTGCCAAACAAAATAAAGATTACAGACAACTTTTCTTACATAGCTCTAATAGCTTGAAAATAAAAATCAGAGTCAGAGCTGTCTGGGTTGGAAGGGACCTCCAGAGGTCATCCAGTTCAACCCCCCTGATGAGAGCAGGGACAGCCTCAACTAGAGCAGGGTGCTCAGAGCTCTGTCAAGCCCCACCTTGAATGTCTCC
>JAAGNO010009175.1:26092-37413 GCA_033439905.1 Ceryle rudis | reverse complement strand
TGCCTCTTCCCCAAGCTTGTATTGATAGTGGGGATTGTTCTGGCCCAGGTGCAGGACCCTGCACTTGCTCTTGTTGAGCCTCATGAGGTTCACCTGGGCCCACCTCTCCAGCTTGTCTAGGAGAGGTCTGCTAATCAGCAGTGCCAGCAATGTCATGATGAGCTAGTAGCAAACTTACACCTAAGAGTTCGGTAGTCAGAGGAGGGTTTTCACCTCATCCAGTCATGACTGATGACAGTTTTCCTCTTCATTATAAGACCCAAGTCAACACAAAGATTGGGTTCTCTCGTGACAATCTGAAACAAACTCTAGTCTAGCAAAGGGGATTATTCAAATCTTCAGTAAGGTTCACACACAGTTAATGCCAAGTCTTACACTTCCCCCCTCCCCACCCCAGACACGTACACACAGACAAACAAGAGACAGCGTAAGCATTTTAAGCTTCCTTCCTTACAGCAGCACCAATTTTGACAATGCTGGGAAAAGTCTGTCTCAAACAAAGGGTCTCAGTTTTGGAAATTAGGGGACACTAGAAAATTTCCTGAATGGTACCTAAGCATAATGTTGAGAACACATCCAGATTTTAACAATACACTGAAAAACTCAAGATTTAGTACCCCATGCAGTGCTTTCCCCCCAGATAGACCCACATACCCTCAGAAGGCCAAACAATTCTAAATTTTCTTCATCACCTCCAGAAGGCAGAGTGGCAAAAAACAAGCACTCCAGTGGAAAAAACAAAGGGCGCTGATTCATATGCAATTAGCTCAGCTAAATTTACTACTGAAACCATTGCTACTCCAGCTGTCCTTGACACCTGCATAGCAGGGACAATAGAACATGACAAGCATCCTCTTACCATCTATTGCAGTTTTCAGGCTGACACGCTAACTGAAAATTGGTGACAGCTCCAGTTCTTGAGCTGCTGCATTAATGGAATTAGCACAAAACCAGCTCTGCACTTCATTCAAACATCCATCGCACAGCAGAGACAAAACAAATGGAGACAGTCAGTGCTTTACCCACCTCTGCTAAATCCACCACCCAAAAAGCACCACTGATCTTAAAATCACATTTCTTTCTACTCAGATTCAGTTTACACAGTGACAAAAAAGCTAAACAGAGAACTGATCTAGAAACTTAGAAGGACGGACATAAGGGGAGGAAACTTATATCTTGTAGAGCACAAGTTCCCACTGTTTTATCTCCCTTAAATAAGAGTTAGGCTGGAAGACTTAAAGCAGAACGAAATTTTTGAGGTCAAGTTGCACATGATTTTCTAAGAACAAAGTGGCTCACTCTTTTCTCTATTAATCTTCCTGCAATCATTTACAAAAGCTGCATGCAGAAGCCATTCCTAGTAAAACAGATTTAGGCTCTGATGTCTAAAATATCAGAAAAGCCCCTTAAAATATAAGTGTCCTTTCTGTGCATCAGACGAGCACTAACTGAAATCCAGTGCATCGCTGCCCTGGCAGACAGCCACCAGCCTTGCCCCAGACAACAGTATAAATAGACAAAAGCTCTTTTATAAGGGTTCAGAGAAAGTGCAAATTAATACATTCAACCTAGCATAGCTACCTGAATCCAAATCCTCAAAGGAGAGGTTTTAATCTCTCAGCCCCTGTGCTATCTTTATAAGGGCACTAATTTGTACAGCACACATTATTTTTCTGCGCTACAATAACAACGCAGATGAACATTAACCAGATACCTTGCAGTGTCTGCCAGGTGTTTAAATATTTTGCAACTCAAATGCCAAAATATTATTTGCAGTCCAAATGCTTAAGATTATCCAGTGAGAACATGTGTATGTTTCCACCAGCTATGTCAAACACGATTTTTTCTTTCTTTTGTAACATCTCAAGCAACGAACCAGAGTTACCAACATACAACTACTCCAGGCCTATTTTGAAGGTTGCTTTTTGTTACAAAGATTTAACACAAATGCTTTTATTTTGAGAATACACTGAAAAATATTTACAGACACTTAAGAAAGACTAAATTTACCTGCAGTAGGCAGGCCCTATACAATCTTAAACCCCCAAGCTCTGCTATTGTATTGGTTTGATAAGTTTAGGTGTATACTGTGCATGGCATGGATTATAAAAGAAAGAATAAGCCTATACTATGCATTAAACAATATTTTTCTCTTGGTTTAAGTTAGAAGTTTAAGTTTTCTCTGAGAAAGCTCTCTCCTGAGACGCGTTTTGGTAAGTGATGTACAGCTCTTACAAACCATCCCCTTTCGTAAGTGTCGCCACAGAACTGCCCCTACAGTTTGGCCCAAACACTTCTTTGTGATTTGCCCAAGTCACTTTTTGTTTCTAGGAAAAAGGCTTTGAGAGAAGAGATAACGTGACTTCTTGGCAGCTTGAAATATTTTCCACCACCAGAACTGCAACCTGGACGGTTCTATATGTTAATATATTACTGTGTTAACATATTTACTGGTTTACCCCCTTTACCTACACTAAACTTCATATAAAAACATATACAGTATCAGCAACAAAAATGAAAGGTCCAGAGGGATCATGACTTTTTTTATACCATGTCAGTTATCTTATTGAAGAGGAAAGAGATGTACCAATCTTAGACTGGTGAGAAATAAAGAAATTAAAGTACTTTTTATATTTGCATCACCTGACTACTCTGTGACTCAGATAAAACAGCCCAGACAGTGTCAGCTTTCTGAACAGATGCAGAAAGGTCAGATTATCTCATACCTGAGGTTTAAGACTACTTTAAACAGGTAACTAGATTAAAATTAAAGATCTATACCCCTAGAAAGACAATCCACTACAGAGTTTTCATTAAAACACATATCTGATTACCACAGAATGAACCGGCAGCAAGGTGAATCAGTAGTGTATGACTTGTTCTCCACCCAGGATCATCAAAAAAGCAGCATCCACCTCACTGTCACATACCTTTGATGCTTGAGGAGTAGAAATCACGTGAACAGTGCTGGGCTTAACTCCATTTGCCTTAGGTCGCTTATAAAGGGCAAATCTGCTTTTCCTGCGTCCTCTGTCACCATTAGGAAGGGATCCATTATACCTAGAAATAATAAAAAACACAACTTTGGCATAAACCACCAACAACTGAAATACACAAAAAGAGAACAGCAATTTGGTTACAACATCCTGATGTCATCAAATGCATGGGCAAAACCAAAAAAGTAAAAACCATGGTAAGCTTTGTTTCCTGAATTATGAGCATTCAAATTTTCTTTACCTACCAACAGTTGAAATTTTCTTTGTTAATAAGGTAATCAACTACTAATGAAATACTGAGTTGTTCGGCCACAGAAACATTTCACCTCTAGAATCAAAGGCATTTGGAAGAACAAATCCTAGATATTTGCAATTTCAGAACATGGGGAGTTATAAAAATGTTTTTACGCTACCATCTCCCTCGCCACATGTCATACAGGAATGGAGAAGAGGAATAACTGAGGTGATTTGGAAAAACAAAGTAATTTACAGGCAAGTATAACTAACTGAAAAGGAATTTTACTCTACTCACATAGTTTCTTTTAGTTGGTTTGTTGGGTTTTTTTTTTTTTCCCTTTTTTTTAAAAAAAACAACACAAACAACTCTAATCCTAGAGGCTTCATCTATTATTAAGGGAAGAGGATGCAAGTGTTTTTAATTTGTGACTATAACTGAAGACTCACTAATTACTTCCTTTATCAGGTGTAACACAGTAGTCTTCAACAGTTCTCTCACCTCTGGGGACAGAGACCCAGTGGATTAATTATTCAGAGAAGTCTGAAGCCTCAAGAGGACACAGCTCCTTCCCCAGGGAAGGGATCAACTGAAAATTTCTTTGCAATGCCTAAACATTGAACTCACCACCACCCCACCCTGAAGATTTAGGGCACATAGATGCTTCTCATCACAGCGCTGTCGCTGGCTGTAATAGGTTTGCCAACTCTCAGCTGGTCTGTGAAGATCTCTCAGGGCTTTACTTCACTACACAGATGTCTCTTCCATTTCTGATCCTCAGAGATTTCAGACTTTTGCCTGAAGAACTACAGATGTTATTCCACTTACAAATCTCATCCGTCTTACTGGTGAGGCCTGTTGTACACTGATCACATATATCCCTCTCCTACAGTCTTTATGATCACAAACTAACATCACAGTCAGGAAAAGAATCTGAAAAGGAGAAGAAAGAGGAAGATTCAAAGGTAACTAACTCCCCGCAAGGAGAAGATGTTTAAGAACAAAGTTGGGAAAACTCATTTCTGTTTAGATACATTTAGAAGCATTCCAGCTCTACATCCACCACGCTACCTGCAGATAATTCATTCGTTCGTAGCCGTGCAGAAGACTAATAGTCACTCTCTGCTGTAAGAGTGGGTCTATGACAACCACAGCCACTGAAAAGCAATGCAGTAATCCAGAATATTTTTTTTTTTCCAACTATTACATTCTGTATATGTAACTAACTAGCTTGTGTAACAAGAGAATGCACTCGCAGAGCCTTGAATCCTTTTGCAAACAGATGAGGAATGGGCAGCGGATGGAGGCCTGCGGTCCCATTGTTAGGGGTCTGGAGCAGTGCTCTGCAGAGGATTTATTGCTTACTTCGGGCAAGGATCACCCAGTGTCATGCAAGCAAACAGTTTAAAAGCTTCACGTTCAGTCTCTAAATACCAGTGGCCTGAAACGCAGGGCTGTTGAATGTTTGTGAGCACAAAAGAACAGATTTAAGATGGAAGAAATCTCAAATTTAACTACTAACACAGATTTATTTATTTTTTAATCTACATTTAATACATGATGCTAGACACATAGTAAGTTAAGAGACTTTCAGCTGGGCTACAACTGAACTAGTTGTCCCAATTCTGTTCTCATAGGGAAAACTACTTTTGTTTTCTGGAATATTAAGAGATTCCCCAATACGGCAGAAAAGAAATCAACATGACTAAGTCACTTATTTCAGTGACTTTTTTTTTTTTTACTGCCAGGCTTACTTATATCTGGAATTTATTATTAACCCTACACAAGAGAAGAGTAGTGCTCAGTTAACACATCAGATTCTCATCACAAAAGACCAATGCCTGGAAAGATATATCAATATGATCCACAGGCAACTTAAATATCAGCCCCCAAAATAGGAATGATCTGATTCTGCAGCTTAAATCTTCCTAGATAACTAGGCATCTTTTCTTTCAAAGGCACTATATTACCAGGAATATGCCAGCAAGTTTTAACCTGCCTGAAGACAACATTCTTTCTACAAGTATTTTTATCTGAACACCTAAGAAAGTAACAAAGCCTTCCGAAACAAATATATAAATACCATCATCACTAGCTTTATATTCTGCAATAAAAATGTTTGTATTTATGTAACTGTTAAGCACTACTGAATTTAAGCAGTTAAACTTTAAGTTTAAACCAGGCTAGTGGGGTTATTTCTTTGGGGTTTGGGTTTTTTTCTTCATGTTCACAAAACAATTGCAACTGGTAAAGGCTACTTGATTTTGTTTCAGGTCACTGTGCTATTTAATTATCTTTAAAATAAAAGAAGCCAGTCAAGGTTAAAAAGCCTTTTGGAAACTTTAAATAGGAAGGAAATAAAAGGAAAGTGAAGGTTTAACTCATTCATCCTGATTAGCGCTGACAAGTTTTCACGAAGATTTGCTTTGTGCCATTTCTGAATTTCGTTTGCACAGAAGGGCAGGAGGAACCGAGTGGTAGTTTTACTATTTGTTATGCTTTAATTATAGACCTGAGAGTTTTATTTTGATCTGAGCTGGGTAAAGAGAGCTAGGACAATTACTAAGCATATGTATGTGTTTTACAGCAGAAGAAAGTGTCAGAGAAATTGCCTCTGCTCTCAACAGCCAGCAGACACAATTTTTTTTTTTCCTAGACCAGGACTCTCAACTTGTTCACCACAAACCAGCCCTCCCCATGGCACCTGGGCCACACCTTTCCTTGCCACTGCCTAAACAATCTACATACCAAATGAACCCGTGTTAATGCCACAAGATCTCATCAGCTGCAGCAGGACCTGCACCCACCCACGCACCCAGCGTCTCTGTCCTGGTAAGTATGCAACTAAGATTGTTCTTGAAGCAGCAGACCCACATTCACTTCTTGGTAAGTCCCTGCCTTTCTAAACACGGCTGTCCCACAAGGAACATGGGTTTCAGCATCCAGGAGGAGGAAAAGGAGCATGGCCACCCACACCTCGCCGAGTCAGCTTTTCTAAGCACTGGCACAAGGAGCTACAGCACGACAAGCAGCCCTTCCCTATCCTTCATCTTCCTCAACTCTTCCAGTGAGCAGTGCCTAGGTGAGCAACAAGTGCCTATTCCCAGGCAGCAGGATGGATCTGTACATGAAGAGAAGGGACAAGGACTAAGGTCATAAATTCCCTGTCACTGAACACTGGGAGACACTGAGCTTCCTCAGAGCCAACAGGAGCTTTGTAAACAGAAGCTCCTTGTCAAATCCTCCCACAAACCCTCTCCATGAGCATCAGCCCTCTTCCCTTCTCCGGTCATCCTACCAATAGCTCCAGAAGCCTGGTGCACTGTAGGGACCAGCACATTAGCAGGTCAACTTTTTGCCTCACAAGTTGGCGAGCACTACCAACACCAACCTGCAGCCAGAATTCTCCAACTCTCCAACAAATGTTGTTTCCAAGTAATAAAGTTAACTAGGGGAAATTAGATTAGAGACAGAATAACCATTTCTGAGACCACCACACTCACATGAAGACCTACAGGGCACTTAAGTTCTCCAGATATTTCAAAACATGAGACCAAACACATGTGGTACGAGAAGCCCTACATATACTTTTTCCAAATGTTTCTCCGTGACAGCAATACTTGGACAACCAGCATTATGAAACCTCATGGGGTAATTATCTCTGTTGATAGCACTACTCCTTGCAAATAAGGGAGTGGTGCTGGCATAGGCTATGGGCACCATAATTATCAAAGCCAGTTTCCTACAGATTTACATCAAACAGTTGAGGATTTTGGTATATAATGAAATGCAAACTCCAGTTAAGTTTTTCCCATGGTTGGGATGTGTAATGAAAGCCTCTCCTCTGCGTGGATTCATGGCTGTCTGGAAGGCAAGACCACACATGCTCTCTCCCACAGTCCGAACGCTGTGACAAGTTCCTATTTTCTACAAGTCTTGGAGGAACCTACTTGACTACTTCAGAGAGCATCAGCAAGTTCCGAACCATTTGTGGGATGGCTTGTTACACAAGCTTTTTTGTTCTCTTTTGCTTTTTTAAAAGTAATCAGGCTTAGTCAGTGGCAAAGAGTAAACAAGCCCTCTGTTATTGAGGACAAGAGCTCAAAAATCTTGACCTGTACCTCGATAATTAGACTTAACAAAGGGAAGTCAGCCTCAAAATTAAGGGGAATATCTACTAGGTACCAGACACAAAAGTTGCTGCACGTAGCTGATTTTTTTTCCCCACATTTTTTTACTTTTTACAATGCTACAAAAAATACAAACTACCATAAAGCTTACATACTTCTCCATACCTACAAAAACCTACCTCCTAAAAGACTACAAACTGAACAAATCATCATTTTCACAGGTAATATTTCCCCTGGACAAAAAGGAGTAGTAATTCCACTGTGTTTTCCTTACCTACTAACCATTCTACTGCACACCTTGTCATTTTTAGATGCAAACCATCCCACTTCAGATAGAGCTATGAGCAGATGACACGCTACAGTTCAGTTACCATAGCTCTAGTGAGTGACAGAAAACACACCTTTTGCTGCACTAAACAATAAGGCTGTAGAAGTGAAGTCAGACTTGAGGGTATTTTTTCCTTTTAAGTACATTCTGATTCTGTGTTTGTTACCATCCAGTAGTATATACGCCACGTATATACTCAGTATATAATCAGTTGTGCTTACAGTGTATTTTTACCATCACTGCACTAGCACAGGCAAACACTGCTGCCAAAAGCAGCAGTCCCACCTTTCATTTGCTAGTTTGTTCCTGCTACTTCAAATCCCTGGTTCACACGATGGGGAAACAAAACCAGATTTATGATTTAAATTTAGTTTTAAACCACATCAATTCCTGGCTCTCCGGTTCACTGCAAAGCCACAGAAGCACTTAGATCAGCAACAAGGGAAAAATGGTACAGAGAGCTGGAGAGATTCCGTCTAAGTATTGCAAGACTACAGTTATCATGACATCTACACCATCACAAGTCTAAAGATACATTATTTGCCTTTGCAGAGCTTTTCCTGACTGTATGCTCAAGTCCTGACTAACTGGAAAGCCCTCTTCTGCAAAGCACCCAACCATTTACTCCCTTGAACACAGATTAAAAAGGAAAATAAGTCACACGCTAGTCTATATGAAAACACAAACAGAAAGCTTCAGAAGATACACTGTTAATAATAAATGAACTTTTGTCTCCTTTTATGAAATATCACTGCCAGTATTTTGTATTCTTTACACCACCTCCCTTCTAGCCTACTGAACAATTCATTTTCTAAGAACTGATGTACTATTTTGGCACAATAACTTGAATTTTTTGGGATAAACAATACTTATTCCAGATATGTTTTTCTCTAGCAGACCTTCACAAAACAAGCAGTTGCTGTCCACCAATTAATTACCTGACAATTTCAGTGAAACAGAACAGCAAAATTATTCTCAAACTTAACCTCATTGGGAAGCGTTGCCAAATAGGAAAAACAAAGTGGTACTTCCGTACCAACAGGATACTACTGGTTTATTTGGTTTCTTTTCTCCTTTGAACTCTACACTCTGATGCTGTGTATCAGCATTATAGATATTAACTCAATATGGATTAAAGTCTAAGCTCGTCCCCAGCTCATTATTACATGCATCCATTTCTATCTCAGAAGCAGCCTCCACCACCAGAAGTATGTTAATCATCAGCCTGTTGCTGTAGTGAAGCTTTGGCAGTGAACACCAGGACTGCTTCAACAGTGTTGTTAGTACTTCATAAATTACTACAACAGATCACAACAAAAACCTTTACTGTCGAAGTTTCCTGGAGCTTGGAATGAGGATATTGCTGTCCTCCTCCTCCTCCTCATCCTCCAGCACTCCAGATAAGACTGACAAGAAGATTCTCTTCTGCCTTCCAAAGATGCACTTCCCCCATCACATGTACCTTGGCAAAAAGTACAGTGGATTCCTGATCACAGTATGACAGAAAACTGATCTAGAGGGAACTTCAGAGTCATCTAGTCCACCCCAACCCAAAGGCTTGATCCAGTCCATCCATGACATTTTTTCTTTCAGTTAGCCTGGAAAATACAGACCTCCCCACCTTGTTGCAACATCTTTAGAGTACAAACTCTCCCCATGCACACAGCGAGGGAGACTCAGGTCAAAGCAAGTCTCCTGCTAAATCCACCAAAGAACCTAAACAACCTGTTGTCTTTTCACAAGCAAGCTCACATGCTAGAAGATTTGATTCTCATCTGATTTTTCTCTTTCTGAAGGAAAACATTTAAAAAACAACTTACCACAGAAAACTAAAGTAGCCTTAAGTAGAATTCTTGTTACTGTATCAATGAGTAACTCATAGGTAAGCAAAGGGCTTCCATCCTTTGAGTTACAACAGCCACTGACGTTTATATAACCTTGGAGGAACTCCTGAATGAAAGGCACAGTCCCACCTCAGATTTTGCTGGCTAGGACATGTCTATAGACATAAATGCTTCCACCTCAACATGAGGAAAAAAATTCTTCACTGTGAGAGTGACAGAGCATTGGAACAGGCTGCCCAGAGAGGGTGGGACTCTCCTTCTCTGGAGAATTTCAAGACCCACCTGGATCTGCTGGATCTGTTCCTGTATGGAATGCCCTGGGTGTTCCTGCATTGGCAGGGGGTTTGGACTCTATCTCCAGAGGTCCCTTCCAACCCCCACCATTCTATGATTCTAATCACTACCAGCAATACAGCTTAATAAAGCAGTCTTCCTGCAGAGCAAGAAAATCCAAACCAGCAAGTTCCAAAGTCCCAAATAATCTCATCTCTTTCCCCAATTAAGAGGAACATTTTTGCATCTGTGAACTTGATTCTCCCTGCAAAAGGTACGTTGGAATAGTTAATTGTGGCTATAATCAGCGGGGTTTTTTCCCTAAGACAAGTGTTTCTTCTTACAATTTGCATCTATAAAGTCATTTTACTCTCAAAACACTTTAGGAAGCATTCCCTTCTTCCGTACTTTTGGAACATTTGTTGGCATAGTGATCAATCCTGTTTGTTCACCACAAGTTTCTCCTCCACAGCACCAAACTGTAGCACTGCCTGCCTAGTTTAGTACTACTGTACAGTCCTAGAGCCTCCAAAGAGGTTGCAGCGGCTCAGTGACATGCAGTATGACCCAATAACCCCTCTAGTTATTAGGGACATTTTTCAGAGAGCTCAATTTGCATGGCTGGTAGTGATTAGGGGGTTTATTTGGGTTTGGTGGGTTTTTGGGTTTTTTTTTTAGCTACCCTTCAAAAATTGCTCTTAATTCTCCCTGCTACCATTAGGGAACTAGCAGTCAGCTTGACCAAAAGCTGTATACTACACTTAGTGTACTTTTACGTTTAACTACAGGATCTCTTTCTGAGCAGAATCAGAAGTACAGATTAGCTGAACACATGGCTAAAAGGTTATATACACCAGGAAAAAAAAAACCAGAAAAACTTTCAGAGGCTCCTACAACAGATCAGATAAGCTAGAACCTGCTTTCTTCCTTCACAAGATATATAAATTAAGTAGAACCTTATTTACAAGGAGTCACATGTGAAGTAGCTGAGGTTCTCCAGGGTGACCTTACTTCTCCCTTGGTGTTCTGGAACAGAACTGGTTGCTCTTCTGTTTTGCAAGTTCCTGACTGAGAGGTAAAAGTCTTCCTGGCTGCTATGGCCTCTTGTCTTTGTTGCTATCCCCCCCACCAAGTGATGAAAGGATCTGGTACACTACAGTTCTGATTAATTCACAGGTTGCTTTTCAAACTATATCACTCCACACATTCCCCCCCACGGTCAGCAGAACTACCTCACTGTTACAACAACTTGAACATAATAAGGTTTTTTAAGAAATTATCATCAAGTTTGTTTTAGGAAGAATGTTTATAGAAAACACAGCTGACTAATCCTTCCGCGTGTCTAGCTTACATAATACAAACAACTCAAGAAAAGACACCTGATCTACATAAACTTCATCCCATACAAAAAGTTAACCTATGCCGTTGGCTTGCAAACACCAAATCTATTAGCTTCTACTTTTTCCTATGTTCTTCTTGGATTGTAATGTGTAGGGTTTGGATTCCCGGGTTTTA